>CAOKZL010000284.1:57500-60000 GCA_948472985.1 Iguana delicatissima | reverse complement strand
TTCAGCAATAAAAGCAATATAACATGATTATGCTCCTTATGGGTACACAGTTCTACTGGGGGAAAAAGAATTACAGATATGAATATTTAGGAGTACTTTTATTTTGATGGATTTGCATGTTCCTATCAAGTCCTTACATATGCCTAAAAACTGTATGTTGATGTAGGCTGATTACTGTCAGAGTGGCTAATTTATTCCCTGAGGACAGTAAAAGCTGAGCTGTATAATAGTTTGCTTTTTATGTAAATACATTGTAATGTAGAAGCTAGTACTGTTTTCAGAGGCGTGAAACTACAAACCCCAGTTGAATAGTATGAAAATATCAATTGCTCAAGATAGGAGATGTAACATTTTGTCTTAACATGCTCTTGCTTCAAGTATTTTAGCTATACTATATAATGAATATTACTAGTATCATTTTTATGCATTCTCAGGATATTTTGGTTTGGTCTATACTAACTTCAGCCATATTAAATTTAATAAAATGCCTCAAACGTTTAGATACTGCAACAAGCATATTAAATTTGGAAGAATATTAATGTGTGTGTTTAGTTTTCTAACACATTTGGTTTGACTCAGCTCAGAATAGGGTCTTCAAAGACACTTCTGCACTCAGCAGCAGAAATGCCTTCCCTTCTCTAACAGTCTGAAAGCTGGTTTATCTTAAGACTGATTGTAACTATCTCTGATTTAATGTGCTGAGATACTTAGTCAAGTAAGCATCAGTGGGTAGCCATATTAACCCAATACATCTTTTATTGTAAAAACTATGCTTTACAGTGTCAGACTCCTTAGCACTTTAACATGGTTTATTAAGCAGCCTTTAGGTCACCATTATTTCTCAAATGCCTTTCCATGCTTGTGGGTGCATAGAATAGATGCCCTTGTAGTTCAACACATGAAGCAATTATAATGCATTTTTCATAATTTAAATTTACTAGAACCATTTGCATGTATATAGGTGGTTGTGGGTTGTGTTTAGATGCATTTTAAATACAGCATTTAATGACTTCAGAAATGTTTATCTGACGTATACTTTATTTCATGGCTTTAGGCAATATCTGTGTTTTGCACTCGTATGATCAAAGCAATAAATACATTGTTTTGTTTTGTTTTTTAAATAGATTTTTGGGATAATTGTTAAGTACTTATTTCAACCTGTGGTCTAAGACTGTATAGTTTGGAAGTTATTTAATGCGTTCATTTCTCTTCACTGTGAAAATCAAATTCTTACACAAAGCACACTGTATCCAAGATCAATACAGCTGTTGATATCCATTAGGAAAAAACAAAGCTTGCCCTTCTTTAATACCAGTTTGTTTATCTCTGCTAAAGGTGTCTGTCTATGATCCAATATTGAAAATCGGCCATTTGGATTCTTGACATTTGAACTGATATGAAACTAAGTTTCAGCAGATCTAGAAAGCACATGACAATAGAGAAATCTCTCTTGTACAATCAGTCTTCCTAAATACAATTAATTTTATCCTGGTTTTTCCATTTGACAGAAAGGGACGAAGGCTCCTCAGGCAGCTGGAAAGATTCACACTGATTTTGAAAAGGGATTCATTATGGCTGAAGTAATGAAATTTGAAGATTTTAAAGAAGGAGGCTCTGAAGCAGCTGTCAAGGTGAGCTCCCTCTCCTGTGCTTTTCTTTAACACCCCTTTCTTTATTTCAAGACTTTAGAGGAGAGAAGTCCCTAGAAATAAGGGGATCTGACAGCCATCACTAATAATAGAATGCACCCACACTTTATTATTGTTTTGGCAAAGAGTTCAGGTGCGGTTAAAGATTTAATGTATTGAATTTTGACAATTTTTAGCACAAACATAAACATCTAAGAGCAAGCAGTGACACTAAAAGTTTCTGACAAGACACTTAATATTAACTGTCTGATTTTATAGTTGGAGACTGTTCCAGTGTCATACCAATGTATGTGAGTCCATTGTCAAATCATGACAGAAATACATACAGTTGCTTGTCATGTAAAAATAAGAAATATTGATGGTATTATACATCACTAAAAGAAATTTCAGTTCTTCAGTAAATATTTAAGGGACCACTTCCTTTACTCAATTCTTTTTTACAGTTCTTAACCATTTTGTATACTGAATAAAACACAAGATATATCCTACAAGATATTTTAAAAATACAGTAAACAAAAGCATTTCTGAATAATTGTAGCATCTGAGGGTTTTCCTTCCTAATCATTTCCTTCATTGTATCCACATAAATTAATCAGAAAAAAAGACTTACTGTCACGTACGGCTTGTAGCCTTACCTTTACAAAGATAGGGAGTTTGATCTTCTTTCCGAACACTAGAGGGCAGAGGCTGATTAGGCGCCCAAAGTTGTGCCCTGGTAACAGCTGTTAACTGTGTTGTTATCAGATAATAAAGGATGAAATCAGATTTAGATTTTATTAGAGCTGGTGTGAAAGAATAGCATTTTCTGTAACGAAACATGGATGTGGATTCTCTTTTCAAAAGGACATCCT
>CAOKZL010000284.1:0-55000 GCA_948472985.1 Iguana delicatissima | reverse complement strand
TGCTGAGAATTTGGGCTGTGAGCTGTCCTTAGCTGGCCAGGCAATGACTGGTGGAGGAGGAGGAAGAAGACCAGAGGTGGGTTTTTAAAAGGGCTGTGCAGCCTGGTTGGAACTGCCAAGAGGGAAAGTTTCCCAGAAAAGAAGCACTTGACGGGGAGGAGGCAGAGGTTGGAGAAACTTACAAATAATCAAATTTGTGAAATTAAAACCTGCAATTGTGGAGGGATTTTTATCATTCAGTCAGTGGAATTATGAGAGGAACGACCATGCCGTTGTAAGAAATCTGCTGCATGTGGCTGGGAAATTTTGAAGCCCCATTTCAAACCATGCCAAAAGGAAGGATGGAAAGAAACCTATGTAATGGCTGTCAGTGTAATGGCTGTCATCATGACACTGGATTTAGGCCACAGTGATTTTTGCTTCTGAGAAGCTTTCAATATATTTTGGACATTACAAGATGCTGCCATGTTGAATTGTGAAGAGAATCAAGAAAATAGGTAGCTTTTCAGAAGCTATTAAAGTACAGGAAAAGCCATTATTTCATAGATGCTAGTCTGGAAATTAATATTATTAATTTTTCTATTTCAGTTAGAGCAAGTGTTGGTTAGTGGTTTAACTGTTGGACTAGGACTTTAGGAAAACAGGGTTCAAATCTCTGCTCAGCCATAGAAACCCACTGAGTGATCCTTAGCAAGTCACATTGTCTCAGCCTTAAAAGAAGGATATGGCAAACCTCTTCTGAATAAATCTGACCAATACAATCTTCTGATAGGGTCACCATGAGTTGGAGTTGTCTTGAAGGCACACAGTAACAATAACAAATCTATTTCAGTAGTTCTGTAGCAGTCACTAAACTTGGATTTGCCGTCAGCCACTGCATAAAATAGTCTGGTCAATACGTTAGTTAATTCATTTGTTTTTACTTTGTGTTTTAAAAGTGAGATTAATCATATAAATATCCTTGCCTTCATAATTAGACCCAGCCCATGCTCTCATAGTGCCCATAGTAGTTGGCAAAAATAACTCAGGATGGATAGAGAGAAGATACTATTCCTTCATAACAAATTCACTCAGCGGTAATGGATACAGATTTGTGGTCTTGTTTTTTAGCTGCTCTCTGGTTGTTTAGGTTTATATAAAATCTTTTTGTCATCCGTATTCTGTTCTGTCCGTGTTACGTCATAAGATGGTGCTCCTAATTGTCTCGGAATGTGTTTAAAACACAGATGGAATCCTGGGTATATTTCTCTGCTTGAGTCTACATGAAATACTTATTTTGGTGTTCCATTCCTAAAGTTACCATGTGTCAAAGAGAACTATTAAATGCCAGCCTCTGTGGTAGACAGTTTATCTCGATTCCATTTGTTCATCTTGTCTCATTTAGGCCTGTCAGACCCAGGACCCATTGTGACAAGGGGCTTTTTAAATCCCAGTACATAAAAGATAGGCCCATATAATGAGTTGGTCCTATTTAGAACCTTGATGCAGGAGTGGTGAGAGAGTTTTTTGCCGTGAAACTGTTGTGTTGTGGAGAGGACAGCTGCTTGTATGTGTCCATTGGGTCTCAGAATGCTGCAGTAGTTTATTCATTCATACCAAACATAGCAGAATCTTTGATTACCAGTTTTCACTCTTGGTTTGAAGCAGATGACTTCTCAAATCTGGGGGTTTCCTCAATTTGTGCAACTGTCTGTATAAGACTGTATAAGCTTATTCTCAAAATATTTTTGGCTCCCTCAAGATCATACACTATAGCCTCCGTTTTTATTATTCATTGTTTCTTAACCCATTCCCCCTGAGGAGGTAAGTTTACTTCCCATGCATATCCTGGTCTCCTGCCACCCAGATTAGTCCCTGCCAATTTCCTGTCGGTTTCATATATGCTCCTCTTTCCCCATGACTTCTAGAAACAAAGAAACAATGTTTGTGAGGATTGCTGGGAGAAAGGTAGGAGAGAAGACCCTAGGTAAAGCATGTACTCCTATTGACTTAAAATAAATCTACTGGTGGTTCTGATTATCAACAAGATTTTTGAGATTTAAAATGAATTGAGAGAGAGAGAGAGACAGGGGAATTTAAAATACCTTTTGTTATCTGTGTTTGTTTAATATGAAATTAACACCCGCCAGGATGCAAAGGAAGTACATGGTTGAAAACCTCATAGCAATGTTGTTTTTGCTATCAGCAGTGAAGAATAAATTATGATTATATATTTGTCAATCAAATTCTGCCCAAGTCAAGAAGTTTAGATACTGAATATGTGTGAGGTTTTTTTTTTTAAGTGTATGCTGTTTTATTCAAACTATGTGCTTCTTTTAAAAAAAATCCTTCAGGTAAATATACATAATTTTAATGTTGCAATCTGTTGTCTTTCACTCCTAGGCTGCTGGAAAATACAGACAGCAAGGCAGAAATTACATAGTTGAAGATGGAGATATTATCTTCTTTAAATTTAACACACCTCAACAGCCGAAGAAGAAATGAGTATCAGATTTGTTCATTACTGAGAATTAAACTTGGTTACTTTCAAAAATCAAATGAGTTTTTATTATTTAGATAGGGATTATCTTGGGGAGGGTGGGGGAAGGATACAGTGTGTATGCCTCAGAACAAATAACCCCCAGAAATGAAATCCCTTGTGGTTGTTTTGAATTACATTACGGCACTTCCATGAACATACAAGTTCACTTAAATGTGAACAGCTCTGCATTTCAAATGATTAAGACTACTCCAAATTGCGGGAGGTTTCCAGGAGCCATATTACTCTCATGATACTTCATTAATCTCCATCATATATGCCAAGCCTGACATGTTTGACAGTGAGGACAATGTGGCTTGCTCCTTTTTGAATCTACAGATAATGCATGTTTTACAGTACTCCAGATGTCTACACTCAATAAAACATTTGACAAAACCAGCCTCTGTGTGTTTGGGGATGTCTGTATTGACTGAATGTGGTGTGCTGAATGTGATACGGCACCTGGTGGATGCTGATTACAGAATTTTAAGACATGTGTATGATACAGTAACTGGCAGTGTGGGGCAGCTGCAATTGTATCTTAAGAGGGAGCCTTTCATTGGAATTAGATGATTAAGGATGCCAGTGATTTGTCTCAGAAAAGTTAATGTATTTGTAGATTGCTTCTGCTTTTCAAGTTGATGTCTTAACATAATAAAAAGATACGTGGTTTAAGTGGCTTTTTAGGAGAACCAAAGAACATGCGTTTAAACCCTACTCTGTGAAGACTTATGCAAACAAAAAAAAATGAACAAGATCTTCCTCAAAAACATTTTAAATTTTAATGTTTTAACACCATGTGTTGCCCTCCAAGAACCAGACTGGGCAAATCCAGAGGGTCAACGGCCAATTTTCTATCCCAGCCCCATCCCACTCAGGCTACACGGTTCCCTCCTGTGGAAACTGGAGGTGGCCAAAGGTGAAGTTCCTGCTTAAAAAAACAAAACAACCTCCCCCCCACACCAGTTTAAGTTACACGATCACCTTTTAAAAACCAAGCAGAAACACAGGGGCTCTATTTCTTGTTTTAAAAGAGCATCACTGTTCCTGGTGCACAATTTTCGATGCTTGAAGAATGACAAAAAGTTTCCAGGGGTGAAGGATTTCAGGGGCTCCTTATATCCCACAATCCAGATGTTGTCAGCTCCCCCCACCCCATTGTTGGCAGTGACCCGCAGGGTGGTCTTGAGAAGGAAGAGGCTGCATTGTTCTGATGATTTCAGAATTCCCACTGACATGTTGAAGCTGCGGTAGGAGAGAAATAGCAATTTATATAAAGGAGTGGGAATTCATGCCAGTATTTTTCAAACTTGCCTAACTGATTTCTAAAAAAAGAATTTTAGGATGTGGTTGGTTATTTTTCTTTTGTCTGTTTATCAAAACAAGCTTGCAAAGCATGCGAATATTGGAGTTTTGTTCTTTTTTCACTTTCTTTTAAAAATACAGACGTTATCATAGACAACGTTAGGGCCCAAGATAGATTGTATGTTGCTGCTGTCGTGTTTTAGATAGCTTTGGTTCAGACAACAACATCAGTCTGTGGGAGTAGTAGGCCGTTCCAAGCATCCAAGGGCCTCTTGCCCTGTGCTCTGTTGTGGTAGGGGACTGCTGCCTGAATGACCATTATCCATGTTGTGGGCCAAGGCGGTGCAATTAGTTATGGGTTATTTTGGAAGTTCTTTCCCAGAGGTCTAGCCTGGTACTGACAGGCAGAAGAAACCTAGCCCCAGAGAGTCATACAACTGAAGGCTCACTTATTTTGGATAAATTCTTCCCTCCTTGACCATCTCTTCTATTCCTCTGGTGTCTCAGACTTTACATATTCCCATCTTAAGACTTTAAGCCTATGGGCAGGGCATGTTTTGTCCTATGAAAGCCTAGTTTGTTTGTTTGTTTTTTGAGTTTGTAGGATTGTGGCCAACGCTCATAAAAGTGACTTCTTAGACTACAGCACCTGAATAATCTTGCTGGCCATGCTGGCCAGGGAGGTTCTAAAAGCAGTAGCCCTGAGGAGTTCTGCATTCTAGGAGTTGTCCAGAAGGCTCTGTTTATGATCCAGACATCTGCATGCCCAAAAGGTAACACCATAATGGGACAGGATGAAATTCTCTTGAAAGCTACTGAGAAAGACTTCTTACAGCAGAAGCTGGGAAATGGAATTAGAATTTCGATAGATAAACATTTGGAGCTAAAGAGATACCAGGCTGTTCTTCTTTTTCTGGGTATTAAAGGCTGTTTCATTATTGTTTCTAACTATCACATCTGTCACTTAGCCTTTCTTGTGCCAAATCCCAGTGTTTTCCTTAGGAAGGAGAACCACTAGTGTCTTCTGCAGTTTAGTTAATATCTACGGAAAGTCCATCTGTAAATACATACGATGACTCTGAGCATTTAGATTCAAAAATTACTGAGCCAACAAATATTCAGCAAGTCCAAGCATAACAAAGTTCACTATATTTCAGATAGTGTTAATGTAGAGCCCTATATTGCCTAGTGCCAAAATCCAGCCCAGGTGGGTCCCTAACTCCCTCTGTTTGCATCTTCCCTGCCCTGGCCCCACTACTGTGTTTGAACACTGTATTCTATAGCTGTGTTTTGAAAGTGTGGACGCCTCTCAGCTGAGGACATCTAAAAGCAAGGAAGATTGGTCAGCCATGTGTTTGCCGACCATCTCTCCTTTTTGATGTCATATATATTTATGATTTTCCCCTCCCAGAGCAAAATAATAAAAAATAAAAAGTGTGTATTTGCTGTTGGCAAATGAAGTATCCTAAGCAAGCAACGGGTTTGTGTCACATTTTGTTGGATGTATGGCACAGCAATACATAGGCGTCAAGGAGCTTAGTTAACAGCCAGAGTTCTGCCATCGCTGAGCATGAACTGCTATGCAGTTAAGCTAAACAAGAACTGTTTCTTAAATAGATAGGTGAGTAATGGCTTGGATATGATGTACAATAGTTGTTTGGCATTACTGGATGCTTGATGCAGGATAGATAAGCAGTAACCTAATATAAGTTACACAGTACACAGTATTAAGGTATACAGTAATTCACAGTAACTCAATATATCTTTGGTTTAAATAAAGCATCAGCAAATATCCAGGCACTAACTGGATCTCTCCATAATGTTACTGAAGATTCTGGCACTTGGCAAAATATTTTGTCAATGTTTGGAATGGAGCCTGCTAATACCAAAGAGTGCGTTATCTGTGATGTTACTCATATTTATGAAGACTGAAATAACTGCTTGAAAATAGAGTAGAGGGGGATTGCATAGCCTAATTTTTGTTGTCTGGCTGAATACCAAATACAGTTTTGTGAAAACAATTATATGAAGTAGCAGCTTTGGAAATATGAGCAATAAATATGCTTTCAAGGACTGGAAATGGAACCTGTTTACTAAAGAAGCTAATTAAATATTTTAAGTACCCTTTGGTGGGGGGAGCCTGTGTAGTTTGAAAACTTGGAAGTACCAATTCTTTCTTTCTTTCTTTCCTTCCCTCCCTCCCTCCCTCCCTCCCTCCATCCATCCATCCATCCATCCATCCATCCTTCCCTCCCTCCCTCCCTCCCTCCCTCCTTCCTTCCTTTCCTTTCCTTTTTAATATCATTAAATAGAGGGAGGGTTTTGCAATTTAGTTCCTCTAAACCTAATAATTTTTCTAACAAAAGTGCAGGGTCATCAAACTGCTATTTTTCAAGGTTTCAGTTAAAATGCACAATAATAATTTTTAAACATTCCCTAATAGTCCAGTGGGTAAGGAGTATATAATCAACAAAAAATGTATGAATGTTTCCCCTGCCAAAAAGAAAAAAAAATGTTATAGCGTATGTCATATACTATGAGCTAGTCATTGTCACAACACCGATAGATATGGACTGTGCTGATTCTTTGTTACTTAGTTCGGAGGAATCCGTTATTATTATTAGACATAGAGCATTCATCTGTAGAGAGAGTCATTTTCAGTGTCTACTTGGTGGCCTGAGATCACGTGGCATGCGCTGTCCAGTAGGCCACTGCCTTGTGGTTTTTTTCTGCCGGAGCCAACAGGGCTAATGCAAAGTGCCTCAAGGCACTCGGCTCTCTCAGCAGGATAACCTTTTGCCCAAAGGGGAAACTACTGGGCAATCACGGTCATGTTATTATAGCTTTGAAGGGAGCTCATTTTAAAGCATCACAGCTTGACCATCCTCACTGAGTCAAGAATCTAGCACAGCCTGAAAGGAAACATTTTTGCAAGGATGCAAAACAAGTTCACTCTTCATGTAGCTACAGTTTCCACGCAGTTCTCCTGATACATCAAGTCTTTGGGTAGCTGAATGGAATAATATATCTCTAGGTAATCCCAAACCACTTTCTCCCTTTGCTGTGAATTTTTGGATGACAAAGGCAACACATTGGTAAAGATTTGTCTGGGTGCTGGAACAACAAGAGACCTAGGGAGGTGGGGAGTGAAAAGGAATATAATCAAAAGATCCATGCACTGTGCATGTTTAATGGTTCAGAATTCCTTGTACAAGTTTTTGTGTTATTACACAGGATCTGTTGCTGAAGTCATAGATTTCAGCTGTAGCAAGGTGAAAACGTGCCAGCTTTGATATTGCAGGGATCCTGATCCGTAAGACAGCAAGTTCTCTACTTATATTGCTAACAACTCTGTTTTCCTTTCCCCAGGCTGTAGCAAGCTGGCAGCATGAATTTAGCAGCAGCGAAAAGGAAAAATAATTTTTCTCCAAAAGAGGTTCAATCAATCAACCATCAGTACCTCAGGAAATGTATCTTGTTTTCTTTCATGAAATATATGCATCTATATTCAGGTGTCAATCACTATAAGATACACGTTAAGCCAAGATAATTAATTGGAAGACATGCAAACTAAAATAGAACTACCTACTATAAACAATTATAATTACAATTTACTAGAGCAGGAACAACTGTAAGGCTAGGGGGCTTCTGGGTGTTTATTTTCATACAGTATTTGATGGTTGGGGGACATGACAGCTATTCCTTCATAAATTCTGCAGTTTGCTGTTCAACATCCAGAGGAAACATAACTGAATAGGGCAGAGGAACTTCTAGTTTTCATAGCTCTTGCTTTCTGCTAAGCCTTCCCCAGTGGTCATTTGATTACTTCATATGCCCCATGATTAGCTATTTAATTTGTGGCCATAAAGGACATTGATTGTAAAACAGGGATGGGCAAAATGTAGGGCTATTTTTGTGGCCCTCAAGGGTCAACTATTTTTCTTGCAGAAAAATGTCCTCCAAAAGACTTCAAGGAAGTGTGAGAGGGCTTTTCCACCATGTCTGGTTTTGCCCTGAAAGGCCCCCAAATGCCCTCTAGGAGGTGCAGGAGGAGTTTCCACCCATTTAGGCTCAGGAGAATCCTATTTTTGAAAGAGGAAGTGATTCCATTTCATGTCCTGTTGTTAAACAAAGGCCTCTCTGGTCTGAAATGGCTCAAAAAGGCCCCCCAAACACGGTGAAAATACCACCCATGTCCCCAAGAAGTTGTTTCGGTGCAAAAATTTTTTGGTATACACACACACACATACACACACACACACACATTATATATGTATGTATATATGTATGTTTGGCAGGAGCTGGTGTGCTGAGGTGTGTGACACTGAGGGTCAATACAGCACCTCAGCTTCTACAGCTGCCCACCCTTACAGTAAAAAGAACACATAAATTCAGGCACTAATCAAACTTCAAACTAGAGAAACATGCAACAAGTGATAATATATACATTTTGTTGAAACATAAATTTGAAAGTAATCTATTGAGAGATTTTAAGCCATATTTTCTTCAGGTACAGGAGCCCGGCAGGGGGGAGGTTAAAAAAACAACTCCAAACCCTAGAAATTACATGTCTGGATTGTTCTTTGCTGAATTGTCTGGCATGCTTGAACAAAGGAGCAGAAAGACTTATTTGGAAAAATGCAAACTGGCTTCGAAATGGTCTAGCTTTTCTCTGCAGTCTCAGGTATATACACGTACTTGTTACTTTCTCCGCATCCTCTCACAAACGAGCAAGAAAACACAGTTAAATCCCTACGGCTGGGTTGAGTTTTGCAGTTTTTAAAAAATCCCTAGTACTGTTCAGGTTCTGCCAGACCTTCAAAGACAGGAAAGAGAGAACCCCCAAGAGTGAATGCATCATAATATTAGCACAGCTGGAGATCATCAGAAAGCACACGAGGTGAAGAATCATTTCAGGTCAAAGTGGGTATTGCCAAGTGACTGCTGCTATGATTTCTCAGAACAAAGCCAATGTCTGAAAATTGTAAATTGTAAGTAATATGCAGCTGGCTGATCAATAAATTATAAAGGCATCAGATCCCTAGCAAGTAGTATCGAACATGGGGGGCACAGTGTTTGAGCTGCTGTGGGTAGAGGCTGATCTACAGCACTGAAACTGAGCTGCATAAAAACTGGACTCTGGAGGCATCTTTTGGAGGAATCTACAGCACCAACCGGCTGGTGAGCAAGCAATCACAGGCATGATTTCGAATCACATAGCAACCATTGCCGAGAACAATTCCTTGCCTTCCTTGCCTTCTCAAGCTTTTGGAAAATGTACAATAACTGAAGTGAGGCAGCTGTAGGTGCAGTTAGCTGTCACTTTAGAGTATTGATTCTGACGCCTCTGGATACCTCTGCCAAGGTACGAACTCTTTCTGCCTTCCTCTGCAAAATATTACCAGTGGGACAACTATACCTTACAAGCAAATGTTGCCTCTATGAAATGGGAGCTGATCATCATGTATTTTCTTTTAAAAGCATCCACAACCTACTAACAAGTGTGGTGTACGAAACCACTTCTAAAAAGTAAGTCAAGAGAATTATAATTGCAGTGCATCAAGCTTCTCAAGAGTGCTGTTGTAAGTTATCAATTTGCTTAAAGTAATGTTACTTTCCTCTCCCCTGAGCAAGCAAAAAGCACAGTTTGTGAACAATGTGACATGCCATCACCATGTACTGGGGCCACACCGATGTAACTAAAATTATACTGCAAAAGGAGTGGCGTTATCCCTTGTCAAGTCACAATTATAATATAATGTAGGTATGACTACATTACATGGGTGGAGAGGGAAGGAATTATAGTCATCCTTTCACATTCACTAGGGTTAGGGGCACAAGACCCCTATGAAAGTGAAAAAAAATGTGAATAACTCTAGGCCCTCCCAAACCATATTTAACACACACAAAAACGTAGGATCATCATATTCAACCCACTATGGATTCCTTTGAGGCATCACAGTTCCTTCACAATGCAGTAGTGGCTTATTGCCACCGCCACTGCTGCCCCACAACATTTTTAATAGGAACTTACTAGCTTTGTTTGCAGTATCTCAGTCTCACGAGGCTTGCAGTCCCTATTAAAAATGGCATAGGGCAGCAGCAGAGCTGACAGCAAATAATCTGTGAATAATCAAATCTGCAAAAGTGAAACCTGCAATCTGGAGGGCTGACTGTCATTACAAATGACTTGGTATTTGTCACATGTTACTTCCAAAGTTTGCCAAGAAGCTTTGCTCACACTCATTCTGCAGTTCCATGCTGGTGGTTGGTGTGTTTGGTTAATGATGCCCTGTCATTAACAGGCATGCTATGCTCTCCTACCAGTAATGTATAGCACCAAACAATAACTTTAGAAACAAGTAGTGACATGGCCAGCTACTCTAACAATGGCCCTGGCAATTCGGCAGTGATCCACCAATCACGGCACTGCATGCTGTGAGGCTATTCCCTTTTTCCCATACACATTGCTCGTGAATGGAAAGTGCTCGTCAGTAACACACTGACACATGCCTGGCTGCTCAAAGGCATGACAGCATCCTCTTTTCCACATACAATGTGAGAACTGAATCTTATTTTGACATGGAGGATGACAAAAGATCCAGCTGAGAGCAACAGACTAATTTAGGGACTGCAGAGCAGGCCCCATGGCCCACATAGCTTTGTGGTCCAATGTTTTGCCACAATTCCCATCATCTGCTGCCTGAGGCAACTGCCTCACTCTGCTAATGTTAAGGCTGTCCTTGGACATGCCCATTTTAAGGTTATCACATCCACACTCCCTCCATGGCTCATTGAATAACTGGACATTCTTGACATATTTTGATTATTTTGACCGTTCTCTACAGATTGCAGAGCAGAGTTTAGAAATGTGCTTGTTTTAAAACCACATCAACAACAAAAAGCCCTACCTGGCTGTGGGATTCTCAAACCACAGTCCAAAATGGTATTTATCCAGTTCTACAGCAAAGAAATTTACTTTGCTGTTGTATGGTACTGGTGGTGAAACTGATAAAGACAAATGAATATACAGATTCATCGCCCTTAACAGAAAAGAAAAAATAAATATGGGTTAGCAGGATCAAGCTCTCAAGGACAAACTGCTGACTGATTTGTTCCGTCCATCAACATTACTATCGAAGAAACTACTGTTGGTTCCTTACAAAACATTTTCAGAGCAATGAGGGGCTCATCACTCTTTAACAAGAACTTTACAAGACTAGCAGGTTTACTGTGTGCACACCAGTGCTGTAGTGGTACTTTCTAAAGTAAACACATAGGGTATGGATCACATTCACACATCTTTAACAGCTTGGTATGTATGTTTGTATCCCAGAGCTGTAACTGAACCTCAGGCACACATGTATATGGATGTTTAGGCCATGTATGCTGCCCACACTGTTTACTGCCGAAAACACATTTGCTCCACAAAGTATGGAGCTGCTCTTCCCAGCCTCATGCTGAGCACGTGCAAACTGGTCCCATGTTGGGAAGGCCTGGTGCTCCCTCTACTGGTGCACCCCAAAAAACATACAAGGTTGCTGAAGGAGGATGTGTGCAGACTGCAGACTTACTTCAGGATCTACTTTGATTTTGCTTTTTTACTAGCACCCTAAGATCCACCAGCCAGAAGCATATAGGAGAAAATGATGGCAGGGGAAGCAGGGTTGCAAAATGACTCAGGGTGCCAGACCCCATGGCCCATCTACTGGGATGCTCTGAGGTATTACAGAACAGAGATGCTTTCGGCGATGCTAACCAAGGAAAGCATTTTTGTTGTTACTTTTTTTTAATGACACCTTGCTGATTTACTACAAAAGTCTGCCAGTATATCCCAATCCACCAGCTGGCCTCTCCACTTAGAGATACAGAGCACCTTCACAGCACTTATACACCATGCTATTTTCTGTTTTCTCTGACCAGACCGTTGCACGGTATCTGCAAATGTATGCCCTTTCATCCCGTCAGGTAACACAGATGCACTTCGGGGACTTCACCTTCATTTTCTCTACTTTCTTCCACAAGATTGGAAGAGAAACACAGTGAACCAATGGCTTTGGAAGATACATTGCCTCAAAAAATTAAATTAGCAGAGAAATGAGAATTTAAAATATGAGGTATATTTTAAATACATCCAATGGTGTTCTGAATACGTTCCAGAAAAAAGTGGTTAATTCCGAAAGTTGGCATTGGCTATATTATTACCACGGATCAGAAAAATGTGATAATGTCTCTAACCATTTGAAAAAGAGCATTTTCCAATGTGCGCTCAGGGGTTCCAACAGAAATAAGAGTTCATTAGGGATATATCATATTTTGTCAGTTCTTGAATCCTGCTCTGATTGGACTGATTTGACAGATGTCTGAATCAAAGCAAGGCTCCTGTGAAGCAGACCAAATAGTACATAAACACTCTTGGAGTTTCATTAATGATTCAAAGGAACACAGAGACACTGACAGCATGCTTGAAAAAGTCCACACCCTCCTCCTAAGGGGAAGTGATTTTAGTGGTCCTCCTACTAGCCCAGGTGAATATAGCTCCAAACTTGGCCAGCCTATCCATTCAAGAGAACTGGAGGCTTCCATTCTGCAAGGATCTCCTCACACACAGGGATCTCTTGCCTTACCACTTCTTGCTGACTACCTGGTGGAAGCTGAGAGGCAATGGCTCAGCCATGGAGGTTACACAGAGGACTATTTAGAGCCCTTTCACCCTGCACGTGTAATGGCTGGGCTATTGGGCCATGAGGTCATTGCCAAGCCAAACTGGGATGTGTTACTGTGGTCGGTGACCCTCGCCTGGGGTCTACAATTTATTAAACTATAATATCAAAATGATATCTCCACGTGGCTAATATTACAAGCCTCTCCACATGTCTGGAAGGGTTCCTAGACGAGCACGTAGGCAGGCACAGCTGAACAGCCGATATTAGGAAAATCCCGGTCTGGCCATGACTTAATCTGTCACATAGCCCCAAGGAGCCTCCCAGACATACCAACCATTTAAGCACACAAAAGATCCTCGGCCCCGAGATGATTGCTTGACAGGATTAGCGCTCTTGACAATCAGCCTGTCAAGTCAGGGCAGTTTCCATACTGCTGAAGCCTCTGTCCAACCCCGGCAGAGGCAATCAAAACCCATCAAGCCGGAGATGTCCATCATTAAGGGTTTTGTTTTAGCTCGCCTCACTATTGTTCTCCCCGGGAAAGGATTAACCCTCCAGGTACATTTTCCCTTATAAAAACCCCATTTCAAGTGGTTCCTCGGATTACTCCTGGCTTTTCTCCCCTCTTGCCGTCACTTTGTCTGTCGAGCGTTCCCCTCAGCCTCCATGTGCTGAGGCTCACCGCTCCCGATTCTCCGCTTCAATTTCAGCTTCCCAGACGCCTAGATCAGGTAGAGTATTACCCAAAAAACCCTCCTCAAAGTCCCCTATCTGTTTTCCCACCTTTATTTTCTTAGGTTCTGAGTGAGTGAGTGAGTGAGTGAGTGAGAATGTGCGTAAGTGCACAGTGACTGATTTTTAATAAAAATAAAATAAAAATCATTTATTGTACCTTTCTGCTTGGTTTTTTGGTTTGGCCTGAGATGGTATACACTGGGCTCTAAGATCCCTCTGAGTTACCTTGCCTCGTACTTTGCCAACATGTGCTCAGGCTAATTCCCATTCCTCACATTATATTGGGCGCGGTGACAGGGAGCCCTGGAAATCAGGGTAACAGATGCTGTGATATTGACCCAAAGCACACTTTCAGCTCACTTTCCAGTTGCCCATCTGTATGGAGACTGTCAGCAAGGGAAGCTGACCTGCAATATATGGTCCTTCTGCCTCGACAAGAGGTGCATGGGACAAGTCACAGTTTTTTAGAAGGTCTTTATGCACTGCTGTGAGTGAGACCCCTGTAGTTCTGACAGCCATCACTTGTTGCCCATTAACTATTACCTCAACCCTCCAGGCTGACAGAATGGGGTCACCCTTAACTTCTAGGTGCAGAGGCACCTCTTCAAGCTTCCTCCCTTTTTCTGTGGGGTTCACCTAATTAACTTGGGCCTTTAACTTGGGGAAGTTCTTCTTGATGTGATCCTGCTCTCTGCACTTGAAACATGCCGTTCTAGCTTTGGGCTCCATCTTGCCCCGAGTTGGTTGTTTGACTTGAAGCTTTGAGGGAGACATTTCCCCACCTTTGCCTGAGTGGGACCCCTCTCCCCTCCCTCTGCTGTGTTAGTCCTAGGGCAAAACACACTGTCTCCTGGTTGTAGTACTGACAGAACTCCACTCTTGCCCTCACTGAGTCTTTCTGCTAATTCAGCTGCAGCTGTAATTGTCTTGGGGTCTTGTGCGAAGGCTTGTTCCCAGAGACAGGCAAGATTTGCAGGAACTGCTCCACTCTTATCAGATCTGCCACCAGCTCCACTGTTGTGTCCCCACTCCTTTCAAACTACAGCTTCCTGGCAATCTCCAGCTGGTGACCTAACATGTAATAGGCCTCCCTGGTCAGTACCCTGATGCTCCGGCATAGATTCTCTGGTGTTAGCCCTAACTTGGTGTCCATTTCTTCCCAGAATCTCTGATAGTCATCCATCACTGCCATTGGCATCTTTGTGGTGGGAGCAGCCAGGAATCCATGGAGATGGGATCCCGGGTGCTGCATATACTGGCCTTCCCATAGCTTGCAGCCCTGGCAACTTTGTTCTAAATTGGTCTGGTATGCATCTGGCTCCTCAACACCCTGGTTAATGAGCGGCACTAGCCCAGCACTGAGGCTTGTTGCTGAAGTTTTGTCAGGGCTTCTGCATGAGCTAACTCCATTCTTTTCATCTTAAGCACCATCTTTTCTTTCTCAAGTTCCAATTTAGCTACTTCCTGCCTCAAGTGCTCTGCCTCCAGTTCGTGCTTTTGTCTCTCTGAGGTGGTTTCCTGTTGCAGCTTCTCCCTCTTCAAACTTCAGCGGAGCTTGAGAGCTTCCAAGCCACGGTGGGCTGCCCTTTCTGCCCCAGTAGTAGACGTTGTAGAGTTTGTGTTGGACGCTTTTTTGCTATACCTTAGTATCATGCACTGCCTCTACCCAAGCTAAACACATCTACTCTAGCTATTGTGTTCCCAGAGAAGCTAGGGAAGGGAAAAAAGAACTTTGGACGAATGGGATTAAAATTCTGGCAACAGGGTTCTCCTGCCAGCCTAGGCAAGGGGGTATCCACTCCTACAGCCCCTACCTTTCCAGGGAGCTAGAAAAGAAAAGAAAAAAAAATAGGCCAGTTGAAAAAAAACACCCTACCAACCAGGCCCACCTTGGGTTTCTGAAGTAAAATTTGCTAACCTCACAATAAAGCAAGGAAAAGCCAGCAAGCAACCAGAAAAGAGAGAGAGAGAGAGAAAATAGAGAGAAAATAAAAACTCCTGAGCAAATCTCACCCCTGGTGTTCAAGATCTCATCTCGGCCACCATGTGGTGAAAAGGGTGGCTGGTGCTTGAATGGGTTTTGCCCAGACTTGCCAACCACTTCCCAGTGCAGAGAAAGTTGCAGTGCTGCCATCAAACCCCTTCTTGTAGATCCAATCTCCCTTTCTTTGCCTGGGTTCTGGATATGGTAAAGGTGTAACCCCCCTCCCATGTTTTCTGGGAGAAAGAAAACAAATAATATTTTGCAAGTTCCTGGTAGACCTTGGCATGGAGATATGTGGCCAGAGCTTCCTACCTGCCCTTAAGGTACAAAATGGGCTTTTTATAAGTGAAAACTAATTAAAAAGAAAAAGAGGAAAGAAAGAAAAACAGCATACTAAGATAGATAAAGCAACTCAACTAGCTTAAAACACAGGCTCTCTGTGTGCCTTCTCTCTGGTTGCAAGGATCAAACTCATGGGCACAGGCATAAAGAAAAGAAAAACTATTTTCCGAATCCAGGTTGCCTTCCTCAGCACCCCCTCCACCCTCCCTTTCAGAAGAACTGAAAACCTAACACATATGGCTAGATGATTCCTGGTTTCCTTATAACCCTTTCCTGGGATTCCTTTCCTTGTTCCCACACTGAGTACTTAGTTGCAAGCTTACACCACATGGCCTCTTTCTTCTTCTACCCTGAAACCTTTGCTTTTCCATCTTCTCACCTCCTACTGGCTAACAGAAATCATGTGGGTGTCAGGGGCAATCCAGTCTCTCCCCCATGATCTTTTGTTCAGATCCCCCAAGTTAACGCTTTCTACCACCTGGCCATTACAGCACAATAGTAGCACTATGATTCCTCTTTAACCGTCATGGCTGCATCCCTTGGAAAGTTAGAGTTTGTAGTTGGTCAGAGGCTCCAGCACAGCTCCCTGGCTGAGAATTGTAAAAGCTCCTCCCCTAAACTGGCGTTCCCAGGTTTCCACTGCATGCAGCCATGCCAGTTAAATGGAATAGCACTATAACCGTGTGCTGTGAAAGTGCCCCTGTAATAACTTTTAGTCATCAAAGCTTGGCTCTACCAACTGAGTGTATAACCAATGGCAATGTATCACCCTTCATACGAGAGTGGACTGCAACTCCCATCAGCCTCTAGCCAGCTTTAGCAGTGATAAGGGATGATGCTAACTACAGTCCAACAACATTTCAGAAGTTTCTTCTGTGATGTTGCTTTAGCTGTGATTTTAATTTTGATTTTTGTAATAGAGACTTTGTTTTCTATATCAGAACTCCAAGTTGTCATGGCAGCCTCCTAAAAAGGACTCCCCATGGGCTTACATCATGCTTGTTAAGGTCGATGGACGACTCAATGGCTTCTTACAGACACCTTATCTGGATGAGAGCCATCTTGGGTTTTCTCTGAGGAGATCTGAAGACATTCACCATTGCACCTTTCCATAAGAACAGCAATAGCTGAGAGTTTGGTCATTTCCACACTACACTGTTTTAGTGCTATTATTCCACTTTCAACCTCCTATAGAATCCTGGGGCTTGCAATTTAGGAAGGGGCAATTAGAATTCTCAGCCAGGGAGCTCATTGACCTCAGTAAACTACAAACCTCAGAATTCCACAGAATGTTGAAACTGGAATAACAGTGTTATAACAGTGTAGTGTGGAAATGGCTTTTGCCTAGTTTTTTCAGCCCAGTTTGGGAAGGCAAGTTAGCCCTCCCTGCTTAGAGAGGATCAACTTAATTTCGACCCTACCTGTCAACCACAGGGAGCAGCTGCTGCTTAGGAAAGTCTTGGAAGAGGCAGAAAGCAAAAATTCCTGATAAGAATCTTCTCCCCCTTACCTCAATCATCCAAATCAAATCTGAACACAAAAGGTAATTCACTACTTGCCATCTGATGTTCTTCTTAGTCTTGATGGACATACTCTGGAATTCTAAATAATATATTTTGACCAGATAGAAGTATAAAACAGTGCATATGCAACTTCACACTTACTTCCCCTATTCTTATTATTTTGCATATAACAATAAAAAGTCACAGGTTAAAAAACACAAGAGGCCTAATGTTTTAAAAATGTATAAAACTACTCATTCATAATTGATGCTATGCAATAATTATTCATTTGCTTAATTCATTTCTACCCGCCTTTCAAAAAAAAATAGACAAAAAGCAAACGAAACACATTCCCAGGATGAATTTCAATCAAAATATATAAATGATACGACAATGCAAAAATAATCAGAACAACACATGATAAAATTGATAGCAACAAACAAAAGGACTATGTAAAACCAAACACAGAAAGTAAAACAGAGAGTTCAGCTAGAGAAGTCTTCACATAGACAATGCATCTGCGGAGCCTCCTCAGCTCTATAACTACAGTGCCCCATGGCTGAAAAGTTCCTTTATTTGATCATCACCCACCCTTCATACCTGTGAAGACTGGAGGACTTTAGGAAAGACTTGTAAAGATGACCTGAATGCAGAAGTGAGGAATCTGTGGCCCTCCAGATGTTGATGAACTACAGACCCTATCCTACCTGACCATTGACATGTTATTGGGGCTGATGGGAGTTGGAGTCCAGCAACATCTGAAGGTTAACAGGTCCCCCACTCCTTGTCTTAATGCATGGTGAGGGTTCTGGGAGAAAGGCAATGGAACAGGTATCCTAGGCCCATGAAAACCTTTTAAAGTAACCAACAGGGCTTGCATAGTGGGATTGGGTTTAGGAACTGAGATTCAGTGCAGATGTTTCAGCATGGGCAAAATGTGTTTTAAAACAGCTGAGTCCTAGTTAGTATTCTTGTATTAACACCCTCCAAACAATCTTGGAAGGTTATCTCCGTGTGCAATGGATTACAGCAGGAGGAGGATTGGACTATCCTGGTACACTTTTCCCCTTAGTTGTCCACAGTAGATTCCCAAGGCATATCTGTAACAAAGACATGCTTCCCTGCTAGCCCCAAACCATGCCCATTTCCGCACTAGGCTGTTAATAGCACTATGATTCCACTTCAACATCCTATGGAATCCTGGGGTTTGCAGTTTCAGGAGGGGCCACATTCCATAGGATGTTGAAAGTAGAATCATAGCACTATTAATAGTCTAGTGCGGAAATGGCCCATGGTACAGAAAGGAAGGAAAGTTGGGTTAACAGTTGGTGGAATTTTGTATGGAAGGACTACAAGTTCTGATATTCAGAAACCAATTCTTAAGATTTAGAAATACAATCCTCCCTCTGCATTCACAGGGCTGACCTTCCCAAATTTGATTATTCGTGAGTGCAGGTGTTTCCCCCACATTCTCCTCTTCCCATTTTCTTGCATTTTGCCAGCTGCAGAGAAGGAAGGCAAGCACGCCCAGGAAAAAGGCAAGGGAATGGAGGGGGAGGCACACACACATGTTCTCCGTTCTGGAGTTTCCCTCTCCCATTCCCATGCATTTGGCCCTGGCGGGAGAACGTGTGCTGAGGCAAAATGCAAGAGAGGAAAAGGGGGCAGCCCCATGTGCACCTTCCTTTCCCTTCCGGAGCTCCCCCTCCTATTCCCAAGCATTTGGCCCCAGTGCAGAGAACTCCCACTAAGCCAAAACGCCAAGGAACTGGGGAGGGGAAGCCTCAAGCGCCACTTCCTTTTCCCCTCCAGAGCTCTCTCCCCCATTCCCACGCACCTTGCCCCAGCATGTAGAACATCTGCTGAGACAAAAAACAAGAGAATGGGGAGGGCTCCAAAAGGGGAATGTGGGAGGGGGTTATTCACAGTTATTTTTCCACTTTCATGAGGGTCCTGTACCCCGAATCCTCACAAAAGTGGAGTGGCCACTATATTTAATTCTAAATATGTATGTATTTTGCATCCGTCGCCACTTGGTGGTTCCCATAGTGCTAGTAAATGAAAAAAATAAGCAGATTCCACAAGACTGAAGTCTGTCTACACCACATATTGCAGTCCAGCCTGGAGAGTATCAGGATAAATAGAAAGCTCATTATCTTACAGTAGTAGTAGGAGGTATCTGATCTAGGGAATATACATATTACGAGTATAGCATGGGATATTTCCCTGACAGTCTCACTGGTTTTAGAAAAAAAATCTTGATTGTTTTG
Source organism: Iguana delicatissima (assembly GCA_948472985.1). Taxonomy (NCBI): domain Eukaryota; kingdom Metazoa; phylum Chordata; class Lepidosauria; order Squamata; family Iguanidae; genus Iguana; species Iguana delicatissima. The sequence goes on along the minus strand of CAOKZL010000284.1, from coordinate 35,678 downwards.
TACCACTAACCCTTCAAAATCTGTGCCAATGCTTAGAAAAGGATTCATATTGTTCTTCCAAGCACAAGCAGTCCAAATAGATCCAGCATATTGTCCCCCTTGTATGATTGTTTGAAGGTTATTTTTCTCAGAATACACAGCCATTTTAAGAGAAGGAAAACTTGAACGTCTTCAGGAAGACTTGACAGAAGAGTTTTTACTCCCTCTCCAATGTAATAAAACTTGCAGACGAACACCAAAGAAAAATCCAGCATGATAAATGCCATGTCATTCTTTCTGCGTGCTCCAAATTTGCATCAACATGTGTTGTCAGATCTGTTATTCCTGGACATGTTTGTGGCTTTTGAGTGCATGGTCTTTCTTTATTCTTTCCTTCTTTGTAAATCACAAACTGTTTCCTCCTTCTCCTTAAAATGTTGTCTATCAGACTGATAAACCATAGAAGAGATATTTTATTTGGCAGATGCTTTCTTCATGGAGGTCAGGGAGTTATATACAGGAACTGTGGATTCCTGCTGAGTTTCTGCGTGTAGTTATTGCCCGTTTGTCCAAAGTAAGTTAGAAACATCCGTGCCATAAAGATTAGTCTTCCTTCCCACACCTTGAGAAATGGAGCTGTGTTCTTCTTTCTAAAGCAAGTGCTAACAATTTATCATCTCTACACTTTCTCCTCTTCTGATTCTCACTGCAATCAAGGTTGCTGTCAAGCAGAACTTTAAAGTCAGTGGAAATCATCTGCTTTCTATGACATCCAGCAGGGTGAGTGGTCGGGGGTGGGTGGGGAGGAAGCGAACCAGGACTTTAGTCTTTCTCTTTTCCTTTTTAAAGAAGTTGTATATATTGATAAAAAAAACTATAGCAGATAACACAGTCTCCTTCATAATAGCTTCATCTTTAAGTTCATGCAAGTTTAGGGAGTTGTCAGTGGACTCAAAAAGATGAGTGGCTCTAAGATTCAGTGAGTGATACTGCAAACACAAGGACTGAAATACTAAAGGAGTTAAGGATACATGGACCTTTGCCCATTACATCAAGAAAATGAAGAAGCTGGAAAAGGGAGCAGGGAAGGGAGGTTCCTATGTTACACATTTCAAGTCCATCTCCAAAAGGAAGGGGGGTAACCAGCCCATTAGTACAGGTTCCAGCAAGCTTGCTTTTGTAACATCTCTCACCAAACACACCCACATTCACTGGACCATGGAAAGATCAATCCTGTTTGAAACCCACCCATTACCTAAGACATCTAATTTATATTAGAAAGCTCACTAAAAGGCACAGTCTGGCCTCCAACCTTCACTTCCCAATGATAAAGAGGATGTTTTACACCATATGTGACACTTAATCAAAACGGATATTCTTTAACAAACCCTTAACCTCTAGCACGCAGGAGTCACCTGAGGCCAAGGGACAAGACACAGATCCATTTCAGGGTGGCATATCCTTTGATTAAGATGATAAAGATTTTCCCCTTCTTTTTTTTTATCAGAACGACAAATTCTGGATATGCCCCTTTTTGATTTGTCAGCATTAAATTCCACTAAGAGGTTCAAGCCAGAGAGAGACCAGGGACTAGTTCTATCTTCAACTGGGTATTAGGAGATAATTTCTAAGAACCCTTGACTGTAATGATCCTCACATCTTCTGATCTTCTGGTAAGCAAGGTTTCCTAGAAGAGGACCTGGATTTAAACTGGTATAAGCCTTGCTTGCATCTGGGCCCTTTCTTAAAAGGAGGAGTGTCTAAATACACTTATTCTATCAAACTCTGATCAGACCTCCTCCCCCCACCTGCCTCTTCCTCAGGTCTTCTTTTTCTTTCAAAGAAACAGATCTTCAAGTGAGTTCTTTCACCCTCCCTTGGATGCAGGAGGTTTTACTTCCTCAGCCTCCGCAGTACTTTAGGCAGGAGCTTGGCAAGGCTCTACTCTCTGTAATAGCATCTTAACAAATGGGACCTACAACAAAATGTAGTAGCACTGAATGTTCTCATTTGTGGTGCCAGCAAGCCAGTTAGCCATGTCCTCCTCTGCCAGTGACTGTGCTTATTTTTTGTTGGGTTGGGTTGTTGGAGGTGCACTTAAGCTTTTTTTTTTAAAAAAAATTAAAAATCTGAAAATGCAATTTTTCCTCTTTCTTGCAATTTTTCTGAGCATGCTGGTGGTTTGTTTCTCAGTGCCAAATGAAGCATTAAGGGAAATTTTTATTTTCTTCAACTAACCAATTTTCTCTTCTAAAACAGAATTTCCTCAAGGACACATGTCTTGGCAAGCAGATTTGAAAATTAAGTCTGTGTTTAGTTTCTAATTATCGATCATCAAACAAAGCACACTAAATGCAAGATACGCAGTGGAGGAAAATCACATGCTATAACAGATAGACATCTTTTACCACATAAAGTAGTATCTCTTCTTAAAAAATGTGCTAAGTGGATTTTTGTTGTTTAGTATAGTATTTCATATTAGTATTATGTTGTCTAGTATTGTTTTCCTCCCACTAATGGCACTATCCTTCTGTGGTGGTGGGATTGTGTCCTCCTGTGAGGGAAGAGATTATCCTGATAGCAGCATAGGGTCTCTCACATCAGACAGGCTGTTGTTGAGGAGCCAGGCTAAATGTGCCAAACAGCTAGGGGGCGGCAGTAGTAGTGGGTGGTGACTCTTGTGGAGGATCCCTCAGAGACAACTGCAGTGGCACCATAGCTAATGCTGCTTAGTACTGCACACAGGGAGACATGATGAACCCCCTTCTGAATGTTTTTTACTATGAAAACCCTGTGATAAGGAATTAGCCAGGAATCACCTAGTTAACCCAAATGAGTTCAAATCTTCACAGCCAGATCAATTGCATCGCAGAATATTGAAGGAACTTGCTGACATACTTACAGGACCCACTTGCCATCATTTTTGAGAAATCTTGGAGAACAAGTGAGGTGCTAGATGATTGGAGACAAGCAAACATTTTCCCTGTCTTCAACAAAGAAGATCCAGGAAACTATAGGCCAGTCAGCCTGACCCCAACACCAGGAAAAATATTACAACAGATTGTAGTTAGGAGTCCATCTGCAAGCATCTTGATGACAGTGCAGTGATTAGTAGGAGCCAGCATAGATTAGTCAAGAACAAATCCTGCCAAACTAACCATATATATATAAAAATTGGATCATTAGTTTAGTAGATGGGTGTCATCTATCTGGATTTCAGCAAAGCCTTTGTTAAGGTCCTCTATGATATTTTGATTAGCTAAATGACTAAATATGCAATAGATATACAATAGATGGAGACACCATCAGATGGATCCACAATTGGTTGGAAAACTGCTCAAAGAGTTGTCATCAGTGGCTGTCCTTCAAACTGGAAAAAGGTCTCAATGGAGTGCCTTAGGGTTCTGTTCTAGGGCCATTCTGTTCAACATTCTTATCAATGATTTAAATGACTGGGTGGAGGGAATCCTTATCAGATTTGCAGATGATACAAAACTGGGAGGGGTAGCTAACACATAAAAAGATAGGAAAAGAATTCAAAAGGACCTTGATAAACTAGAAAACTGGGCTGAAATTGATAAAATGAAATTCAACAGGGACAAATGCAAAATTCTGTATTTAAGCCACAAAACCCAAATGCACAGGTATAGGATGGGAGATACTTTGCTTAGCAGTTCTACCTGTGAAAAGGACCTTGAGATTATTGTTGATCATAGTTTGAACATGAACTAGCAGTATAATGCTGCAGCAAAGAAGACAAATACTATCTTAGCTTTCATTAATAGAAGGATAGTTTCCAAGTCGAGGGAAGTAATAGTCCCACATATTTTGTGCTGGTCAGGTCTCATCTGGAGTACTGTGTTCAGTTCTAGCTGTCTCATTTTAAGACGGAAATGAGCAACTTGGAGTCAGTTTAGAGAAAGGTAACAAGGATGGTAAGAGGTATGGAGAACAAAACATATGAGGAGAGATGAAGGAGCTGAGAAGGTTCAGCTTTGTGCAGGGAAGACTGAGTGGTGACATAATCATACCCTTTGAATATTTGAAGGTCTGTCGCAAACAAGAGAAGGGTGTCAGCTTGCTTTCTGCTGCATCAGTGGTTAGAACTATGTCTAATGATTTTAAGTTACAGGAAGACAGATTTTGATTGAATATTAATAGGAATCTCTTGAGAGTGACAAAGGTTCAGCCATGAAATAAATTTCCTTGAGATGTGATGGGTTTTCCTTCTCTGGATGTCTTCAAAAAGAGTCTGGACAGCTACCTGCAGGGGGTGCTTTAGCTGGAGATCCTGCATGGACCAGGAGGTTGGACTTGATGGCCCATACGGCCCTTTCCAACTCCCTGATTCTATGGTGAGAGGGTGACTTTGAGGACTCTCATTTATAGGGCCGTAAGTTGACGTCAACTTGACAGCAGTTAGCAGCAACAAAATGTTTTGTTGCTATATATTGTTTAATTTGACCTTCAACAGCTTTGTTTTAGCTACCTATCCACCACACCTCAGCATCTGACCAGGTAATTAGTATATACAATTGTATCAATTTGCCTCACCACAAAATGGCCATGATTCCAATACAGTGGGAAAGGCAGCTCCACGATTGTGTTAACTCCCGCCTGCCCTCCCATGCTTCATGCAGCAGCAGCCATGGCCTCCCTTGGACCAGAACTGGCCACAGGATATGGGTATATGTATCTACACACGTTCACTCGCACTCTTGGCAAGAACGTGGGCCATTTCCGCACTAGCCTGTTATAGTGCGATGATTCCACTTTCAACATCCTCTGGAATCCTGGGGTTTGGATTCCAGAGGAGGTTGAAAGTGGAATCATTGTGCTATAACAGGCTAATGTGGAAATGTCCTTGGTCTATCATACATCAGTAATCCACACTGTTGGGTTGAGTACCATGAGCGCCTGGTGAAATAAGGGGCAGAGCTCCTATAGTTGTATAGAAGAGGGAAATTTCAGCAGTATTGCTTTGCTGACAACCATTAGCAACCATTAAATGTACAGGAGCCCTGTCCTTTTTTTCACATGGCAGCTTCACTGAGCCCGGATGTTGATAACACATTTTGCAGTGACATCTTGGCTCAAAATTAAAACCTTAGGCATCAATCTTATACACATTTACATAAGAGCAAGTGCCATTTTATTCAGTGGGATATGCCTCTGAGTAGACATGCTGGCACTGTAAGGTACTGATCAAGTGCGCTAAACAAATTTCATTATTTTTTGAAATCCAGTTGATCAGGTACAATTTTTCTTTTATTATTTGCTTCATAGTAATATAAAATGGATGGTCTGAAAAAAAATTACTATAAAGTTCGGTCTTAATTCCCCCTTCTTTAAATATTAATGCAGGTTTTCAAAGGCAGTCTGTAGTGCTTTATCCACCCCCCTCCCCACAACAATAAAATCAAATATAGTAGCGCTATAAAGTCTAACTGGGCTATTATGTCCTAATGCAAACAAATTGAATTGTGACAGGAAAGTCTTTTGGTAGAATGTTTTAAAGCTTTGTCCTCCCTTTCCCCCAATTTGCCTAATTATTATGCTTTCATTTTAAGGTTGTGAAAACTGCTGATGCCTGTTGAAGTATCCACAGAGTCCTTAAAATATAATAAGAAAGATGAGAATAAACATGCCCACAGATTCTGAGCAGAAGAAGGAAAGAATGGGTGGGTGGTGGGAAGAGAGGTGCTTTATTAATGCCTGGAGACAGTTTTCAGGGAGAAGCAAAAGAAGGTGACAAAATCATCGCTATCCCACACCTGCCTTTAAGGTGGGGTGAGAATATACACTTGCTGTAAACATGGGTGCTGATTTATTTAATTGTGGAAAGCAATGCTGGCAGGTGAAAAAATAAGATGATGCTCTAGCATTTTGGCACTCACAGAGAAGGTCCATTTTTGTTTCTTGTCTGCTCGTGAATACCTGAAAAGTGAAGGTTTACACTGTAGGCAGGAATATTTTTAGCAGTACCAGCCCAAAATTTAAGGCATACCAATCTCAGACAATTGCTTTAGATGACAGATATTGGTTTGTTTGTCTGTTTCACCTATATGCTGCTTTTCTCCTAAAGTGAGACCAAAGGGGGGGTCATAAAAAAGAATAACCTAACATTAAAATTTTAAAGACAATTAAAAGTGTCATATTAAGACAGTATAAAATCGGTAAAAGGAACGAAGGCTACTGTGCCATTTTGTCTTTTGCTTCAGGTAGTCATTTGGCCAGCCCTTGTTTTCAGCAGCGCATCCAGAGGCCCCACAGTGGGCACAGCCTTCATTTTTTTGGTTTCTTTCATCATAGGACAAACCACTCTCTCCACAAACTCTGGTACATTTTCAAGAGGACATTTTGTCCCAAGCTGTTCCTGTTAAAGAAGACTCAGAAAAGAACAGGAGAACAGTATGAAAAGGCTGCAATTCATTTCAACAAGGATGTTGTGAGTTGATACAGATTAGCGAGGTCTAAATCCCACAGGTCAGGACACTGTTTCCTTACTTTAGGTGCAAAGGGCTCTAAAAGTCTCTTTTGGTAATAAATGAAGTTGGATCCAGGCTCTGGTGTTTCCGCACTACACTGTTATACCGCTATCATTCCATTTTCAACCTCCTGTGGAATTCTGTGGTTTTCAGTCTACTGAGGCCAAAAAGCTCTTGGGCTGAGAATTCTAAACGCCCCTTCCTGAACTGCAAACCCCAGGATTCCATAGGATGTTGAAAGTGGAGCAGTAGCGCTAGAACAATCTAGTGTGGAAGGGCCCTTAAATCTATGTTAGTCTCACTTTAGTCCCACTGAAATCATTTGGATTCATCTAAGGGGCATTCCACACTACACAATTACAGTGTTGTTGCTGTGTAGTTTCAAGTCATTTCTAGCTTATGGAGACCATGAGGCAAATCTATCACAGGGATTTCTTGGCAAGATTTGTTCAGAGGGGGTATGCCTTTGCCTTCCTCTGAGACTGAGAGGGTGTGACTTGCCCAAGGTCACCAAGTGGCTTTCTGTGGCTGAGTGGGGATTTGAAGCATGGTCTCCAGAGTTATAGTGCAATGGTCAAACCACTAAAGCATACTGGCCCTACCAGCGCTATATTCCACTTTAATTTTTATGACTGCCTCCTATGGAGTCCTGGAATTTGCAGGTTAGGAAGGAGTATTTAGGATTCTCTGCCAGAGGACTCTTGTGCCTCACCAAACTACAAACTGTGGTGTTGCATAGGATGCAGTCATGGCTGTTAAAAGTGGGATCAAAGTGGTATAATTGTATAATGTGAAAGGGCCTCAAGTCATACTACCAGTTTTTCAGACTCAACTGTGATACATAGCATACAAATCCTGTCCATCAGAATGGGGAACCTTTGGACCTGATAAAGTCCATTTGTAAACTCCTAGCCTCTGGATGGCTTTCCTTCCTCATTGTAAAATGTTGAAATCCTTCTCCTAAGTTTTAGTTACTGTTAGCAAGAGCTTCAAGCTAAAATATGTGCTATTTGGGGCCTCTCATTTGCCTTTGCTCCTGCCTGCCACTGGAATGTGATTCCTGAGAACTTCTCTGAATTTGACACTCAGGCTGAAAATTCCTCACCCTTAATATGTATGTTTTCTTAGAAGGAAGTCAATTGACTTCAGTGGGACTTACTGCCAGGTAAATGTGACAGTTGTAGGATTTCAGCCTAACAGTGTAAATCAGAGGGCACCATACCACAGACAGTGAGCTGAACTTGTTTGGGAACAAACAAGAATATCCGCACTGGGATAAATTTTTATGATGATGGAGGCAGTTTCAGATAGAGGCAGAATAAGCTCCAGACATTCTGGGTTGAAGCCAGTGGTTTTCACCATACAGCACTGGTGCAGTCAACTAATATTTTTCCTAAAAAATTAACAGTTATGGGACCCCTCTCAGCAGCCTTGGATATGGTTTGTGTTTTTCATCATAGCTGGAACTGTTTTTGTTTCAACAGAGAATCTGGCATGAAATAATTTGTAAAATTAAAATATGTTACACATGTGTTTTGAGTTGTGAAAATACACAGATCCCTGGTATTTTTCACATAAGTCTCTATATCCTCCAACATTTCATAGGTAATAACTAGGACATCACTGCCCAAGCAACATCAGAATGTTGTCAAGATGGCAAAAGTTATTAATGAAGAACACACAAGCTAGGAGAGGGTGCAGCAGTTTGCTTTTGTCAGAGTCTAATGTGAAGACCGAGACTCTGCCACCTCCTCTCCTGTCCCCTCTACTGTGTCAATTGGGTGCAAACGACTGTTGCACTTTGAACTCACTTTGCACCAGCTGAAGTAAGCTGAGGACAAAGGGGGAAAGTGGGAGGAAGAGAAAGAACTAGGACATTTTAAAAGCAGCTGAAAAAGTGGGATGACAGAGGATTAATCAGGACTAATTCTTGTCAGATCAGCACACTGGGAGGGTGTGAGTCCAAGGCTGGAAAATCTGAGAACCATTAATCTAGACTGAGTCTGTGGTTCTAGCATTTTATACATATATGTAAAAGAGAGAGAAAGAAAACATGCACAAGATATATTCCTTCTAACTATTGAGAAGATTTTTTTTAAAAAAGCTATTATCGTCACCACAGCGCTCCTTTTTATTTTTGTTCTTGTTGGTTTTGTTTGTTTGTTGTTTAAATGTAAACCATCCCTTTCTGGCTTGGCATTCTAGTTTAAGCTTCATTTGAAAAATATATGAAAGAGGAGAGCGGGTTTCCCCAACAATGGATTAATTACAGTTGGCCAGGATCCTAGATGGCACACACACAGTGTGACCACTGTGCATTCAGCTCTTTGCCTTCCTCCACAGCCAGCTGAAAAGCCCCATGGGACTGCTGCTATGGCTGATAAATAGGTGTGGAGAAGTATGGGAGGGAGAGAAAGAGTCAACTGGGCAGCAGGACTGCTGCTTGTCTCTTTGCAGCTTCCTAGAAAAAAACAGAGGGACGACAATAATGTTGTTCCTGTGTGTTCTTCTTTGCATCTCTACCTAGCAAAGTGCAGGGGGATGAGAAGGAGTCCTCACTGCCGGGTCACCTCCCTGAGTCCTAGTGCCTCTTAGTAGTGGACCCACTGGGACTGGCAGTTGTGATTTTAGATGGGGAACGAGAGGCTAGAAAATAGCTAGTTGCATCCCCTGTCCCCCTAAGGAAACTCAAACTGTTTTTTGTAATGCACAAAGCAATTCAAGTTGCAAATATTTGCTCCACTCCAGGATCTCATGACCTTTACATTGTATACACAGAGTTCCTATACATGGAAATGAAAAGGGGTTGCCACCATAGGAGCATAGCCTCCCTAGGAAAGGAGTTCCAGAGTCTTAAGAGAAGACATTTAGAAGATCCTATCTCTCGGTCCCATCAAATGTGACTGTGAGGGAGAAAAGACTGAGGGAAAGCCCTCTTCTAAAGATCTCAGAGCCTGGACAGGCTCACACCGGATGATACAGCCCTGCAGATAATGTGGTCCCAAGCAAAGATTACTACATGTCCCAATGTTACTGTTAGGCCAGTCAGTGACTGTATTGGCTGGGGGATTCTGGAAGTTCAAAATAATGCTTCCAAACTTGGATCAACACCCCATACAGGTACATCCACAGGTCCTTTTGTGCCATTTGTTCCAACTCAACTGGTTTATTGCAACAACGTTTATTGAACTTTAGACTTATCATAAGATGAGATTGTCAGGAAAAAACTGCCTCCTGATTTGAATATGGAGCATCTGTAGGACAAGGTAATTGGTGCGAGGGTCCACTTCCTTGACAGTAATTCCTGACATGAGTCTGGAGCCTATTGGCTTTCCGCTCCACTGAAGGCCATTTAAGAGAAACCATTTTTAGCTTACAAAAAATGTGCACAGTCTCAAAGATGGGGTCTGCTTTACGGCAGCTAAAAGAGAGGCTGTCAAAAGGCGAAACCAGGGATGGGAGAGGAAAAGAAACCCCCATACTATTAGATGGCAGGGAATTTCAAAGTAAGGCTGTCATCTGTCTTCTCGCCATTACAGCAGAAACATAGACAAAAGGCATCCATTACATTATATGGCATTACTGCTCAGTGTTGACATTTCCTGTGCCGAAGTGTCGACAAATGTTAATAGCAAAAACTCAATTAAATATTAGTCTGGAAAGCCAACACAGTTTCATAATGGCCTGAAGCTCAGGGGGGAAAGTTTTTGAGCAACTAACATGATGTGCCTATGAAAAACGAGGAGAACCTACCTTTCCATGCCTTTTTTTTTTTTTTGCCTCAAGAAATGAGGAGAGCAAATGACCTCTTATTCTGCAGCTGCAGTGAGGTGCTCGTGCAAATTGCTGACAGTTTCTCCAAGTGATCGACATATCAGATGTCCCAGCTTGTCATAAATTAACAGAAAGAAAATAGCAAAATGCTCATCTCTTACAATAATGTCTTTCCTGATTTCTTTCAAACGCAATCCAAAATAATTTCTGGATGGATGTAATTCACTGTGGTTGGGCAGCAGAACCCCCCCCCCGCAAATGTCTCTGACAAATTGATTTCTAAAATGAAGGAAGCATTTGTTTTTCATATGTTGTGGTGGTGTGAGGAAATAGCTCCTTTTTAGTCAAGATGGAAATTTCTAATATTTTTTATTTTATTTTGTGTCTTTAAGGGACAGCTCCTCAACAAAAAATTCCCTGCAGTTGGCTTACAAAATTTAAAAGAAGTATAAAACCAATGTTAACTGGGCAAGGTATACAATCCAGTATTAAGACTGCACCATTGTTGATATTCAATAACCCTTTCAATTAAGAAAAGAATGTGAACAAAGATAAAGGATAAGGAAACTTATGTTGCCACCTTTCTTTCTTCCTCCCCCTAGACTTCCCTTGTTGTTTTAAGAAACTAATGTCCTCTAGGCCTCAAGCCCTACTGAGTCTAAGGCCGTTTCCACACAACGTTGCTATAGCGCAACAGCAGCGGGTTGTTTCCCAGTCCAGGAGCTGTGCTACTGCACAATGTCATCACTATCCAGCTTCTATCCCATCCCCAAGTGTCACCAGACCACTTGTTCAGAAAAAAATCTAAGGGCCTCCTTTAGCGCTTCAATCCTGCCAGTCGTCTTAGTGCGGTATCGTAATAGTGCTTGATAGCACTTGCTGTTATTGTGAGACCCGGGAGCAGGCTGGCTGTGTGCGTGCTCAGCTTGTCCCTCACTCAGCAACTCCCATAGCGTGGTAACTTCAAAATCTATCACCTCTCTGTGTTTATTTTAAATTTCTCCTTTGAGTTAAAACTTCTTATTTTTTAAATACATTTTTTAAACACACGAGAGAATATATATCAATTCCACAATTCATTAATTGAAATATTCTTCCTTTTAAGATTCTCCCTATACCACAATTAGACTTCCTTAACCTCATCCAATTCCCATTCCATGATCTTCACGTTTCTCAAATATCACCACATAGGTGTGGTTTCCCTCACCTCATTTCTATTTACACAAATATACAGTACATTAATACATTAATGTTCATGTTTCATTTAGCTTATTGTAAATTTATGCTTCATTAGCCCATCGACCTTTTCAATCACATTCATATTTCTATTTGTTACAATATTTAATTCATAACAATTACCATTATTCAATTTTGTAACAAAGACAGGAGTTTCTCTACTTTATTCCATTCTTTTCCATTTTCATCCTGTTTTTTACCTCTTAACAGCATTGTTAAATTATCCATTTCTTTATATTCCATCACTTTAACTATCCATTCTTCAATCTTTGGAATCTGGTCATTTTTCCATTCTTTTGCAAAGACGATTCTCGCCGCTGTAACCATATACAAAATGATTCTACAATATTTATTTCTATCATTTAGCCCAATTTTATTTAGCATATTCAATAGAAATAATTCTGGAGTGTAGGGTATCCTTATTTCTAACACTTCTTGCATTATTTCTTGTATTTTCTTCCAAAAGATTTTTGATTTATCGCAAGACCACCAAATATGATAATATGTACCATTGTCTACCACATTAGGAACATTTATTTTCTTTTAATTTGTATATTTTACTAATTTAACTGGGTCTAAATGCCATCTATACAACATTTTTAGATAATTTTCTTTCAAATTTTCAGCGGCTGTGAAGTTGCTCGTATCTCAACTTCTTTCCAATGTTCTAACAATATCTCACTTCCAATGTTTTGTGCCCACACAATCATATTTGGCTTAACTTGCTCAGGCTCCAGTTCCCTTTTAAAAGTATATTATAAAATTTGGAGACCATTTGTTTATTTGAATTGAAAAATATTTTCTCCAGATCTCCCTCTTCATCACTGTGTTTATACCTTCTGTCATTTTATCTATAAGGAACCTCTCTTTCAATTGTCTATACAAAAACCAATGGCATTGAAAACCCTCCTCTTCCAATACTTGTCTTGATTTTAATTCTTGCTCCTGTTTTTCCCCTTCACGATTAAATCTTTGTACCTTAACAATTTTTCATCAAGATTTCTCCATCTTGCATAAAACGCTTCGTGGGGGGAAATCCATAAAGGGATTTTCTGATAGAATTTTTTCTTAATCTTTTGCCATACTAATAGTAGAGGTTTCCTTATAAAATGATTAAGGAATTCTTTATCAAGCTTCTCTTTTCCGTACCAGATATAGGCATGCCAGCCCATCCGCATCCCGGAACTCTCCAAATTTAACAATTTCTCATCCTGTAGTGTCACCCAATCTTTAACCCACACTAAAAACATTGCCTGATAGTATAGTCTCAAGTCTGGAAGGTCAGTACCTCCTTTCTCTTTTCTATTAACGTTTTCCATTTTATTCTTGGTCTTCTCTATTCCAAATAAAATGCGTTAATTCTTTTTGCCATTCTTTAAATGGTTTTTCAGATGTTAATACCGGCAAATTTTGAAAAAGAAACATTAATTTCGGCAAAATAGTCATTTTGATTGCAGCAATTCTTCCCAACAAGGAGAGTTGTAAAGATTGCCATTTGTTTAAGAAATGTTTAATTTCCTTCCAAATTACTTTATAGTTATTTTCAAACAATTCATTATTTCTTTAGATAACCATATACCCAAGTATTTAACTTTTTTTTCCGATCTAAATCCCGTTACTTGAATTATCTCCTTCTCATCATCCAATCCTATATTTTTGGTCAAAATTTTCGTCTTTTCTTTATTTACTATAAATCCTACCACTTCACCAAATTGATTCAACTTTTCTAGTAATTTCCTAATAGATTCCTCGGGTCTTCTAATATGACAACCAAGTCGTCTGCGAAAGCTTTAATTTTATATTCATACTTCTTATTTTACAGCCTTTAATCTCATTTTCCTTCTTTATTGCCTGTAGCAAAACTTCCAAAATAATTTTATAAAAAGTAAAGGTGATAAAGGGCAGCCTTGCCTAGTCCCTTTCTTGATTCAAATTTCTGAGTCTTTTCACCGTTGATAATCAATCTTGCTGTTTGGTCTTTATAAATTTCCTTAATCCAACCAAGATAAATATCGCCAAAATTCATTCTGTCCAGAACTTACCATCATAAAGTCCCATCTTATGTTATCGAACGCCTTCTCTGCATCTATAAAAATGAGCGCCATTTTTCTCTCATTATTCCTTTCATAATGTTCTATAATATTTATCATTGTTCTGATGTTATTTCTTAAATGCCTATTTGGCAGAAAACCGTTCTGTTCTTCTCCAATCAGATCTTGCAGTATTTTCTTGGTTCTTTCCGCCAATATATTCATAAATATTTTATAGTCAATGTTAAGCAGGAGAAAATGAACAATAACTTGCAGGTTCTCTTAAATCCTTCCCTTCCTTGGGAATCAATACAATATTAGCTTCACCCCACGAATCTGGTCTTCCATCTACGCCAATTTCATTGTATAATTTAAACAAAACTGGTATCAACTCCTTCTGCATTGTTTTATAATATATAGCCGTGAATCCATCTGGACCCGGTGCTTTCGAAACTTTTAATTTCTTGATCGCTTCTTGTATTTCTATTACCGATATTTTTGCATTCAACAATTTCTGTTGTTCTTCAGTAAGTTCAGGAATATTTTGTTTTTCCAAAATATCTCGACAATCTTCTTTCGAATAGCCTTTCCTTTAACATTAAAGAGCTCATTGTAATATTTGTGAAATATTCGTTTAATAGAATCTGGATCTGTAGTTGTTTTATCACCAATTTTCACCTCGGGAATTATTCTACTCTCTCTTTCTTCCCCCTTAATCTAAATGCTAACCATTTCCCCGGTTTATTTGCTTGTTCAAAAAATCGCTGCTTTTGTCTTTTCAATTTCTTACTTAAGTCCAATTGATATTCCGAATTTAACTGTTCTCTCAAAACTTTTAATTCCGCAGAATCTTAACATTGGATGGGTCCCCTCTCAATTTTTCTTCTTTTCCTTTTATTTTTTCTTAATTTCCTGGAGTCTCTTTCTCTACTTTTCTTTAATTCTGATCCCCACTGGATAAAATGGCCCCTCATAACCGCTTTACTGGCATCCCATAACGTCTTCGTTTTCATATTTTCAGTTGCATTTTCTGTAAAGTAATTTTTAATAGCTTCTTTCGTCTTCTCCAAATATTTATCATTTTGTAATATGAAATCATTTAGTTTCCAATTAACACTTTTCTTACCTTCCAAGATCTCTATTTGAATAGGGTTATAGTACGAAAATAATCTTAGGTAAAATTTCCATCTCCTTCACATTCATAAGTAGACCTTTAGACATGAAAAACATATTCGATCCTAGACATTGATCTATGAACATCAGAATAGAAGGTAAAACCCTTAGAATTTCCCCTTTTAAATCTCCAAACATCCTGTAAAGACATTACTTCCCAAAAGTTTAAAAAATGATTTAGGGAGTTTCCCTGTTGTTTTTTACACATTTTAGTTCCAGACCTATCTTCCCTGGATCCAAGACCCCATTCCAATCCCCCATTAACAAGAAATTCCCATGACTAGAATCATTTGAATAATTTATGATCTCCTGCAACAATTTCTGATAGAATTTACTTTTACCTTCTAATGGAGAATAAACTCCAATCAATAGTGTTCAAGTTTGGTAACTAAACTCAACACCTGCATCGTGGCCTTGGTCGTCGCAAAATTTTAATTCAGAAACAAATGTCCTATTTATATACAAGACCACTCCCTTTTTCTTGTTTTTTGCCGCTGAGATATAGCTTTTTCCTAATTTTGGATTCATTAGGTACTTTGAGTCCTTTTCTTTAATTCTTGTTTCCTGCAAACAAATAATATCTACTTTCTCTTTCTCGACAACATGGAAAACTTTTCGTCTTTTATAGTCTGAGTTAAGTCCTTTAACATTCCAGGAAAGTATTTTAATCCCCATTTTTCCGATTAATTATATCCTCAAAAATTATATTTCTTCTTCTTCTATATATGTGTCTTCAATTCGAGATCTTGCCCTCCATCTTCTTCCTGTTCCTCCACATCATTATCGGATACTCCACTGTTTAATTCCTTCTCTTGATCTTGATCCTCTTGTATTTCTTCCTTCTTTCTTGTTTGACCTTCTTGTTGTACCTTTCCGTCTTCTGTTTTTTTCCCAAACTCTCTCCTTTGCTTTCTCTTTTCCCTTCAATACCTCGGTCCATACCTTCCAACTCTTTTTTCAATCTTTCATAAATTTCCTTTGCTCTTAATCTACTTGTAATCTTATACCTTCTTTGTTTATATGAATATGACAGTCCTTCAATCCGTTCCCACTTATATGTGTCTCAAGTAACATGGTAAAAACTTGTATTCTTGCCTCCTTTTAATATTTCATATGGAATGTCTTTAAACACTTTTATTGCCCTGTCACCCAACATTAATTGTTTTTCATAACTTCTCTGAATTAACCGATCTCGTATTCTTGATCTGGTGAAACAAATACCACATCCCTCGACCATCCTTTTTCCTTTGCTATTTTTGAACTTACTCTAAAAATCTTATCCACTTCCCTATTTTTCATCTTATCTATCTCTATTTCCACAAATGTCGCCAAAATTGGAATTAATCTTTCATATAAGTTTTCATTTGCCGCTTCTGGAAGCCCTCTTAACTTGACACATCTATCCCGATATCTAAGTTCTTGATGATTTATTTGTAATTCTTCATGACTTTGTCTTAATTCCAATGCTTCCTTAACTTTCTCTAATTCGGTTGTCCTTGTTTGTAATTCTTGAACTTCTTCTTTTATCTCACCCATTTCTTTATTAAGTCCATCTAGTCTTTTCCCAATATTTTCAATCTCCTTCTTTATATCAGCTTTTATTTCTGATCTCATTTCTTTCAACTCTTGCCTCATTTCCTGTTTAAAACTTTTAATTTCTCTTAAAATTTCTGTCACCTGTTGGCCCATTTCTACAGAGGTTCTTCTCCCCTGCTCAACTGGTTGTAACTGCAGTTGAGTTTGAGCTTTACTGCCTCTTCTCACTCCTGAAGCCATTATAATTAAACTACTGATGAAATTTAATAAATAAATCTCCTTCTCACCAGCAGGTGACAATCTTGTATCATTTAAAAAGTTCTGTCCAGTATTTCACAAGTTAATTGCCGCTTGTCGTATTCTTTCAAAATATATTTCTAACTTAAGCCTAGACCAAGGTCACATATCCAAAACAATACTCCTTCAGAACTCTGCTGGTCTTTTCAACATCTGTGAAAGAAGAAACTAATCTCTAACCTTTTTTTTTTTTTCCTCCTTCTATATCTTCCCGACAGTCACCCCTTATTTTCTAACTATCCTTTTCTCTCTCTCTCTCTCTCTCTCCTTTATTATTTTTTTTCTTACCTATTCACGATTAATTATAAGTAATCTCAAAATCATTACATAAATATATAAACAACACTTCACTTTATCACTTTATCACCAGCAAAATCAATGAATTAATTACACTGTCTTCTTAAACCTAAATACCAAAGTCACGAAATTGATAAATTTAATTTATGACAGGAATCCTCTAAATTCCGACTGCAGATTCAAAATCCGTAATAGTCTATCGTCTGACCTATACCCAACTTTCACAAGCCTTGTCTGTTTGCACTGACTTCTCCGTGCTTCTCTCTCTGCAAATTTTCGCCGTGTCACCGCCTGTTCGTCTTCTATTAAATCTTAAATAATATCCAAGAAAGAACTTTCGGAAAATAACAATGATTTCTACAGCGAGCTCCCAGCGGTGACTCCGCGAACTCAAGCTGTTCCGTCCATTCCGTATTCCAAGTCCTTGGTATTTCTTACCGGCTTTCTCTATCCTCTAACTTTCAGGTTTCCTTGTTGCCTGTCAAGTCTTCTAAATCTCCTGTCTGGTTTAAATGTCCAATTTCTTCCCGTTTTACAAGCAGTATTAGTATTACAACTGACGTTTAACTTTGAGATAACAAATGTTTCTCTATATCTCAAGTGTCTGTTATTTAATTATTTATTTTCGGCGAGCTCAGACGCCATATTCGCGTACATCTTCCTACCTTCTTCTTTCTTCTTTTTCAGTCCTTTCTTCGCGTGAGCTAGAGCCTAAATAAAAAATAGTTCACCAATATATAATCCCCAATAGCCAGGCATCCTCGATTAAATTACTTCTCAATGAAGAGGGTGATTTACTGCCAGTCAACATATATTCCGTCTGGTTACTTCCCTCTCCCGCTAAATCTATCTCTCCAGTCCTTTTTCACTTTGAATCGCCCCTTCTTCTTCTATCCTTGATTCAAATATTTTGTTTAAAGATCGGTCAGTTGCCAACAGTTTGAGAAATTAATGATGGATTTTAGATTTTGGCTCAGCTTATTGCAATATAAACTCACCACATTAAAAAAAACTTTCGGACGCCGCTAATTTGCCATTCAGCCACTACGACGTGCGGACATGGTGCTCTTTCGGTCCCCTCGCTCTATTCCAGCTTCGGAGCCTCTAGAATAAAGAATCCTCCAGCCTTGAGAGCGGAATCGGACCCCCGACGAGCCCTTTCAGATCCCCTTTACCGGGGGGATACTACGGACCTCTGGCAAGGCGGTTATCCGCATGGGGTGTCAGAATCAGCGAGAACTCTTCGCTGTTCTGGCGATCACGGCGCCATTGAAACCCGGAAGTCTTAAATACATTTTTAAGGATTATAGCTTAAAGGAGATTCCACCTGAACCTCAGGAAGAACTTCCTGACGGCCAGGGCTGTCCGGCAGTGGAATACGATGCCTCGGAGTGTGGTGGAGTCTCCTTCTTTGGACGTTTTTAAGCAGGGGCTGGATGGCCATCTGTCGGGAGTGCTTTGAGGGTGTTCCTGCATGGCAGGGGGTTGGACTGGATGGCCCCTGTGGTCTCTTCCAACTCTACATTTCTATGATTCTATGATTCTATAGCACAAAAGTGCAATAGTGTATTGGCGTGTCATGCCGTTATAACAGCGCTGTGTTACTATAGCTTCCAAAAAACCCAAAAAACCAACTCCCCTCGCCCAATCAGGGCCAACAGGGCAGGGTGAAGGCAGGGCAAGGGTGTGGCCAAGGATGCTGTAGTGCAGAAGGAACACTGGTCAATACCACTACTCATCCACTTAAGGCGGAAGAGTGTGGAAAAGAGTGTTCCTAACCTGACGGCACCATGTGAATGGCAATGCCGGGATTGTAACGCTACAACACACTAATGGCGTGTAGTGTGGAAATGGCCTAAGTCTGTGTATGTGTAATTGAACAATGCATATTACTCCTTCCCTTTCCTCTCTATTCTTTATAGCCATGAGTTCCCTGTTAATATATGGTGACCCCCCCCCCTGCAAACTTCAAGGTTCTCTTAGACAAGAAATACTCCGAAGTGGTTTACCATTGCCTTCCTTGGAATATGACTTTACAACACCTGGTATTCCCTAGTGTTCTCCTTTCTAAGTACTAACCAGGCTGACACTGCTTAGTTGCCAAGATCAGATAGGATCTAGTGCCTTCAGGGTATTTGTGGCCCCTCATAGTCTTTCTTGTGCTTAATGTTATATTTTAAGCTGTTACGATCAAGTAACTGTCTTCTTTAAGATCAAGTAGCTGTCTTCTGTAAATGGTCCACCTGATGGTTTGACATTTTCAGAACTAGTGCCTTGGTTCATTCGTTTCTTCTGCTCTCCCCACTTTTTTTTTCCTTTTGTGTACTGTCTTTTCAATTGTAAATTTTGGGACAGGTAACTTTTTGTTTGTTCTGACGCTAAGTAAAGTATGTTGGGAGACCTTTTGGTTGGAGAGCAGAGTAAGTAGTTGTGTAAATATATGATTGAGAGAAGATGGCCTGCTGGCACATAGATGTCTTCCATTATATACTCTGAACAAAATGTGCGGAATATGCGGCTCTCCAAATATCACTGAACTGCAGTGCCTGTAATTCCTGATCATTGTCTGTACTGATTGGGACTGAATGGAATGCAGGTTTCGTGATAACTGGAGTCCCTAAACTCATGCTTTACTAATGAGATTGTATCATGGCAGGAAATGACTTAAGCAAGTTTGCCCTTGAAAATCTAGCAGACTCTACACTCTCACAAACTCCTTGGACAAAAGGAGGAGGTGGGCACAAGAGGGCAATTCTGCAAGTGCCAAACACAGATTGGCTGAGATGAACCATATGGATGAAAAGAGATGCGATATAATGTTGGTGTCCACCTGCATGAGGCTTTCTCAGAGCCTGGAAAAGTCACTTTTCTTGGATGATAGCTGCCAGAATCCTCCAGTTTGTGTGGCTGCTGAAGCCAGGTGTTACCCTGTTCTCTCGGGGTCCCGGGAGGGACACCTAAATAACCAAACAATAAAACACAACCTTGGGGAAAATTAGCTGGAGCACTCACTTAAGCTAGCGAGAGGCAGGGTAACTTAGCAGGATCTTGCAACCCAGCGTCTACAGGGTCAGGTCAGTCAAGCAGGCAGACGGGTTTAAAATAATAGAAACGATGTTTTATTGAATACAGACAAACATTAACGACACCACAGTCACACAGATAACTAAGGAATCAGAGATTAAAGTAGAGATAGGGATTTTCAGAGGGAAGTGGGTGATACGACACCTGTCTCGTTGTCCTGGAGTATGTGAGAGAAGCGGGGATGCGGAGAAGAAGCTCAGCTTGATTAGCTGAGGGGAGCTCGCCAAACGAAACGGCAGCAAGGCAGGATGGAACTCTGGAGTGGGCCAAGTGATCCGAGGAAGGTCTCGGAATCAGGGGTTTTTCTAGGGTGAATTGTGACTGCAGGCTATGCCTTACTCGGGGAACAACAATGAGTTTTGGGTGCGAGACAATGTCTCGGAAAGGTCACAACTTTGCATGATGGAATCAGAGCCGAATTAACAATAGTGTAGCCAGTATGCAAATGCACAGCGCTTACCAGTGGGCGGCACAACCTTTGTCCAGTAGCCTGCTCGGGGCAGGAGGCTTTTGTTAGTATCGTGCATATGTAATGAGGTGTCTGCCGGAGAGGTCCCTGAAGCGACGAACTGGCTGTATCTGGCCTGCCTGGGTGGAGAATGGAATGTCCAGCAATTATCGGCTGTGCCTGTTTGCGTGCTCTTCCAGTGGCCTCGCAAACATGTGGAGCAGGGTGGCAGGGTAAAGCCGAATTATTGATATCAAAATGATATCTAGGGGTGTCCCCAAGGAGGTCTAAACTGCAGTAACACAGGGCACTGAGGGATTTGCTAGCTCCTTTTCTGAATATAGCAATTATGGCAGGGGCAGTACAGATTATCTAGAATCAACAGTACAAGGTATGATGTCAACCACTTTCCCTGCCCCTTCAGGCTGTCCCATGATTTTGCTGCTCAAAGTAAAGGTCAACATGGTATTTCTCCACATTATATATACAAAAATTGACAGGCATCTGTCACTTTATCTGAAGGTGGCAGGCTAGCCTGGATGCGTGTTCTTGTATATGTGTTTGTGTGTGGGGCCAGGTGTCTGAAATATTCTACTTTAGGACTGCCAGATCACAAGATATGTCCCTAAGTCTCCAGTTTCCATGAGACATCTCCAGATGAGGCATGAGAGTGCAAATTCTCCAGTTTTGTAGTGCTCAGCTCTGGAGAAGAGGAGTGAATTCTGTGGTAATTTCCAGTTCACCTAGGAGAGCAGCAGTGTGCTACAATTTGCGAAGCTTAATGGATTTGTTGCTGCAACTTGCAGATTCTTAGGGGCAGGGAGTCTATGTGTTCACTTTGTTAGCTTCCTTCTCTCCCTGCAACCCCCAAGTCATTGTGGTGCCAGAGCTCACCCTCTGATCTGATCTACATCCACCTTCTGTCTAGAAGTAAGTAGGCTGGATTATATGTTCCTGATCCAGTCTGGCAACAGCTGCTTTAGATAAGATTTCGTCTTAATTTCTGAATAAGTAAATATGTTTTCTTTTTCTCTCTCTCTCTGCTGTGTGTGTGTGTGTGTGTGTGTGTTTCTGTTTCTGTGACTGAAGAGAGAAGGACTAATGAGCTGCAACGGTTGTTGGCATTTAATGGCATTCTGAGAGGCTGTCCCTAGGTCTCAGATTTTAGTCTGTAAGCCTCAGGGGCAGGGATGATCCTGAACTGGCAGCCCTGTTCTGCTTTCTCTTCCAGCTAGAGGACTGCAGATATGCACCACTCAGCATCTGCCACCTGAGGCAACTTTGTCTAATGGCAGAGCTGGCCTGCCTTCTTGGCAACCTTTCTGGCATGATGACAGAAGTGTGAAACGGAGAGCAGAGGTTTCCAGCTCTTCTTGTGGGACGCAAATACCGCTGACAGAGAACTGGGTCTCCTTGAGATAATGATCACTTGTCTTTCTATCCACTTGCATCTCAGCAGGCATCAGGCCAATATATGGAGACAGCACTAAATCAAATAGCCCAGGTAGGGAGTAGTCAAACTATCCTTGTCTCCATTTGCCCAAATTCTGAACATCTCAGTTGTTGGTACTCCATTTGTAGCCCATTGCATGATTCCTCTCCTCTTCCCACAAATACTCTTCCATAATTCTGTATTTACACAGTGAAACTTGAGTAACCAATTCTCTCCCCATTAGTTTTGAAAGCATCTTGCCATCTGCCCCACACGTTTATTTGTAAGTAGGCCTCACTGAACAAAGTTGGCATTTGTCCCATTAAGTGTGCGCAAGATTGCAGCCTTAGAAAACTTCCACGTTCTTGTAAGAGCTTTTCAATTTCCTCTGATACAATTAATGCCCCAATTATGACAAATTACAGCCCAGATTAAATGTTTAAACACTGGGAGTGCCTTTCCAGGACTGGCATTATCCATGTTTGCTGATTCCCCCCCCCCAGCTGGCTCTTTTACATGTCTTTGGTCATAGAATTTATTAATACACGACAGGGCTATTATGAAATTGACTGGGAGGTTGGTGTTGAACTATTATTCCAGTTGCCAGTCCTGGTCCTGTCACGGCTGCTGTCCGTTTGGCTATTCTGCATTATTGGTGTCACATCTCTGGCTACATTACTTATAAAGTTTACACAATCAGTAAATATTGATTTCTCCAGTTTTTCCCACATGCTGCCGAGCGCACCTACAGAATTTTCCTTTCACTCTTTCTTATGAGAGTGGGGGAGATTCCCTACCTTTCCTTACAACACCCTGCTTTCTTCTTTTATATTATGTTGCATTGTATTCCTACAAATATTAGGATCAAAAGTGGTTACTTTTTAAAATGGCCCTTTATGTGCACTTTAGATAATTTTTAGAGCAATGTTGACCAAAATGTTTCAAGTATTATGACATGCAGAGGTGGCTGGTGGCTTCCAGGTCGATAGGGTGCAGAATTTGCATTGGGTTTTCCTCCAGACTTTAAAGGCACTACCCGAGGTGCTGAACTGCATTCCCCCCCAAGTTCATAAGCTTGGACAGATACCTTAAAACAGGCAACCGTGGGCAGCTATGGAAGGGCAGGGAGCTTTGTTAGCGCCACAGCAGACCTTGAAGGGCTATGCCCCAACACCATATACACTCTTGCAAAAAGAATATTTTTTTTTATTTTTTATTTTATTTTTGCCTTCCTGGGCCATTTTAGGCATAGGAGAGACCTTTTTTAACAACATGAAGTGAGTGAAAAGTCATTTTAAGTTCACTTCCTGATTCGAAAAGGGGTCTAAAATGGCCCTAGAGAAAATTTGGGGGGCTCTCCCCCCAAGGCCGTTTTGGGGTAAAAGGATTACTGTTAAGTACAGTTACAAGTAATGGGAACGTATTGCTTTTAACAGGTGTGCAAATGTCAACAGCAGTGACAACTTCTGGGCTGTTTTCCTGTGGCATGTCCTTTACCCCACAAACTAGCCTCCTGCCCTCCACTGAAGTGAAGAATGCTCTCCTGTCCCCAATGTTATAGTAAAATTCAACTGCTGGCTTCTGTAGGGGAAACTGAAGGCAGAATTACCGTCTTGTTCTTTTGCCTCAGCCTGCAAAAGGTCTCCATCAGCCCTGGCAAAGGCATTTCCAAATAGTTTATTTTCTGTACTGCAGGGCCACCTCCTTTGAGTATTCCTCTTCCCTTGTTAAAGTAGGTAATGCTCTGGTAAGAGCTCATGTTGACATTGTTCACTGGCCTTGGTTGCACCACATGTGACCTCAAAGATCAGATTATAACAGCATCTCTCAGAGCTTGGTGAAGTTACTTTTAGGGGGATACAGCTCCCAGAATCTGCCACCCTCCATATTCATTGACCATGCTGCTTGGGGGACTCTGGGAGCTGTAGTTCCAAAAGTAATTTTTCCAGGTTCTGATACCTTCAGGGCTCCCCTCTAGAGCGTCTTGATCTTGCAACTGGTCTTAGACTGGCACAGATGTGCTGCTGTTTTCACACTTTTACTGACTGACTAGAACTGTAAAATTTCGAGAAATGTTGAAATTAGGGAGTTGCTTTCCCACTTTTTTTTCCTCTTCAGAGGATGAAAACCCTCAAAATAAATGCTATGCTAACTTTCTTACCCGACCTAAACTTATTTTACTGGTTTAACAACATGATATGCATAATTTGTAACTTAGAATATAAAGTTGTGCTCTTAATGAAATTTCTGGAGCAAATCTTAAGCATATCTACACTGCTTAGTGGCTGAGTCCTCCTAGGTAAAGGCACATAGGATTACAGCCACAAAAATATAAAATCCTTTGTCTTTGTCCAACCAAGTGCAGTCTAACATGATCTGGAGGTCTGCTTGAATCCCACCCCTCATTAGGGCCTCAGAATATGACAACCTGCATACTAAAAAGAATCTACTACATTTCAAGTTTTACGTAATTGTTAGAATGCTATTGGTGTGTGTGTGAGAGAGAAAGAGAGGCTCAGAGGCTCCGCGCGTCTCAATCCAGCCTTGGTCTGAGTTGAGGAAAGTGAAAATACTTGATCTTAAAGACAGGTTTCCCTTTATTCTTACTTTTAATATCCTTTACTTCACAATCTAAAATTAAGCAGCAACACTCAAATGCTTTGAAGAACATTTGGAAATCTAATATGGATTGCTCTTAGAATCCTACAGACATTAACCTGAAAGTAAGGCCCATGAAACTGGAGGTGACATCTTTCTCTGTAGACATGCATGGGATTGCATTGTTGATGAACATACAGTCTGTATATGGGAATGAACTGGGCCACAATGACCTTGGTTCCTGTGACTGCTCCCTCACACAAAAGCATGGCTGCCTTTGGTTCAGCGTTTTGGTGCTTGCTAGGCAATCACACTGCTGAAACGGTTTTGGGTTCTGTAATTTAACACATTTTAGGATGATAGCAGGGTCCTGTAATGTCCCAGGTAATCTTACATGGTCTTATAAGTACTTCACAGATTGCTATATGCTATAGGTGCTTGGTTCTAGATGATATTGGTCATTGTCACAGCAAGAGTGACTTGAGCTACCCTCATCTCTTGTCAGGAGGATTGATACTCAGTGGGCTCCCACAGTTCTTTCAAGAAAAAAACCCCCTGATTCTTTCAGCTCCTCTAAACACCATCTGTGAGAGTCATTTTCTGTGTAGCAATTACTCAAACAGTTGAGGTGATCCTCCTAATGCACTCAGTGAAACAATATCTACTGTCGAAAGAAAGAAAGAAAGAAAGAAAGAAAGAAAGAAAGAAAGAAAGAAAGAAAGAAAGAAAGAAGAACCTCCCTTTGATTCTTCTGGTAATTTGCGCAAATTTATCAGGTCCAGCAGGAACCTTCATGAGGTTTAATGCACAGCCACTGTTATGACTGTAACCTTTAAGATCACACTTTGCATTGACTGGCAAATAAGTTCCACTGACTGCAATGGAACTTACCCTGAATAAACATACATATTTGTCTCCATATTCTATAGAAACATGGTATATGCTTTTTCCCCAGTATCCTGGCCTATTTTCAAAACATGGAATATAGGTAAAGTTTGTCTTTATAATTATTATTTACATTTGCATTCTGCCTTTCTTTCCTACATTATTTCACAGTAATCCAGTGGGATAGGAAAGAAGTTGGCTGTCCAAAGGTGAGTCTCATGGTACAGTAGAGACTTGAATGTCAGTCGCTCAAATTCCACTTCAACATTGGCTCTTGCCTTAGATATTACTTCACATATACTATAACATAGTTTTTGTAGTTGGTGAAATATTAAGTTTTTTACAGCACATGTTTTTCCTCAACTACTTATCTTGCATTTAGTGTAGTCTATTTTGTAACTGGTTAGTGGAAGGGAAACACACTTAATTTGTAAGTCTCATTGCTGAAGCATGTATGTTTGAGGAAGATGAGAAGGTGAGAAGAAAAATGGGTTAACTGTAGTGAACACACATTCTCCTTAATATCTAGTTTAACCTTCAAAAAAGTATAAGTAAGATGCCCAGAATGAAAGACAGTGTTACAGCACAAGCCTATATATGTCCACAGTCCTATTTTGTGTAATGGTTCTTATTACAAGGTAAGTGGATAGGTTTGCAGTCTGAAACAAGAATGACTTCAGTAAAGTAAAAAACTATGATGGAGTCTGACTAGTATCTTTTCTGTGCTCAAGATCTGATAAAATAGGGTTACTATACATCCTTGTTTTCCTGGAAGGATCTTTTTCAGAGCTAAAATTTCTGTGTGGGAAGATTTTTAAAATGGGTGGGGATTTTAAAAAGTCTGCTGCTGTTTCACCTCCTGACCAGTGATGCTGCCCCTCATCACCATCTTGCTGGCTCTGAGAGCTCAGAAAAGAGATGGAGGCTGGCCTGGTGGAATGCCAAAAGGGGGGGGGATTGATTCAGGGGTGGGGGGAGAAGGGAGACAGATCTTTGCAAGAGAGGGGCCCAGCTAGGTGAGGAAGCAGCTGAGGGAGCCTAGGGCCACGTGGAGGCGATGGAACAAGAAGTATTTAAACATGAGAGTTGTCATAGTGATTGGTGATTTGAAGTAGTCAGTAAATGCATCTCTTGTTTTTTGTTTTTTGAAATATTATAACCCTCTTATAACAGCATCTGTCATCTTTTTGCTTGCGAGTTAATTCCTCATACATTCCATGATACTATCTTCATGTTTATTTTTCACTGTCTTTACTTCCCTTTTTTCTTTTCCTCTTCTGGTTCTGCCGGTTAAGACTCTTCCTCAGTCATTGGACTAATATCTTCTGCCGTTGCCATTGCCGTCTGCGTAGGTTCCTCTTTTTGGTCCGGTTTCTTGTCTTCAGTCCTTGCTCCTTTTGATCCTGTTTCCAAATATTTTTCCTGAAATTCTATTGCTTGCTGTACAGAACTTATTATAACAGCATCTAATTTACAAAATATCCTTTCTACCCAACAGCGTTTGATAGAAAGGATATTTCGCATTTGTATTATGTAGTAATTCAGGACTGCTTTCTTTAAAACGCACTTGATGTTTCAACACTGATGCAATGACACCACTTGATTTCAGTTTTCAAAATCTGTGATAGTTGTTGCTTATGGTGGCATGTTTGGACTGGGGTTTATTTTCTCATTACAGAATTGAAGAGATCCATTGAAAGATCAAGGTTTATTTTTGAATGCGAACAGATTTCTGTGGGGGTTAGGCTAAGCAATTAAATCGCTAATTTCTTTAGCCTGACAGAGCTGTGTTCTTTGTAAAGTGAGATATGACTAAGTAAAGGAATTAAATGTATTTGGAGAGAAGCTGGGTTGCCCTTAATTAAACTTTCTCACAGCTATTTAGTTGTCTCTCTTCCTCTCTAGCATTTTTCTTAATGGCTATGGAATGGGAACACAATACTTGAGCTGTTCAGATAGAGTGTTAATCAATTTTATTAAATGGTCCAAAGCTGTAAATGTTATATTTCAAATGGGCACTACAGTCAGCATTGTAAATGTAAGTGTATAGACTGCTGTTTCTTAAAGAAAAGAATGCATGATTCTTTCACCAAAAAAAATACTTTAAGGTCCCTATTACATATATGTAAAGTGGCATTGACTCCACTGCTGTGATACCAGAGCATGCCTATAAGCCGTAGGGAAAAATGTGGTTTATAACTGGAACAAATACAGCAACTGTAGGAGAGCTAAAAGGTCTGTTTGGGTTGAGAAAAACACTGTACACAGCATCTAGGAACAGTGGGAGATGTTTGGGAAAGCAAAGGCAGGCACAGGAAAATCAATAGCTGTAGCCAAGAGAAGAGGCCAATGAAGTGGCAGCAGGAGAGTGAACTGAGTTTTGTATTTGTTTGAAATACTCAGCCCAGTATTTGGCTGTCAGTTTCATGTATGTCATTCCTCTTAATCACCACAACACTTTAGGACAGAGAGCCTGTAATTCCATCTGGGATCCAGGGATGTAGATATATTTGACCTTTATACAGTTAACCCTCCACATTTGTGGGTTAAGCATTTGTGGATTTCAGGGTGGAAGGGGAGGGAGGGAGGGGGAGGGAGGGAGGGACCACATTCTCGCTCACAGAAGTGGGGGTGGGGATGGGACAGGTGTCCCCTTTCTCTCTCTTCCTGCTTCCCACATCCCATCCCCTTGCCCGCTACCGCCTGTGTGGCCAGCCACCTTACCAGTCCAAGTACTTTTTCTGTATGTTAAATACAGTTTGGAGGGCTTATAATATTTGTCGTTTCTGCACCTTCTTGGGGATCCTGTGCCCCTAACCCCTGTAAAAGTGGTGTGCAAACTGTATAAGGAAGTGAACAGCTGTAATCTGCTCTGGTACTTAGTTTGAACTTTAAAAGATGCTACACTTGTTATGGAGATGGGGTTCTATACTTTGGAAAGCTTGTTTAAAGTTCAGACTGGAGCATATTTAGGTCCCTATTGGCATCAGAACAGAGGTAGCAACCCCACTTATACAGAGATACAGATAAATATTCTGGCTAGATACGCAGAAGAATTAAACCATGCATTTATTTAGAGCAGTGGTTCTTAACCTGGGGTCCAGAGACCCTTGGGAGTACATGGAGCCCTCACAGTGGATCCATGAAGCCCTGATGCTGGACAGCAACAGCAGTGGCAGCAACAGTGATGCAGCAGTAGGGGTGTGTGGGGTGCCAAAGCTTCTCCCTCGTTAGGAAATGAGGGAGCAGTTTGGGCACACACACATACTTGCCTACCTGCCACTTCATCCTCCAGAGCCCATATCCCATGCTGCCACAAACAAGAGAGCAGTTTTGGCACCTGCACACACACCCCTGCTGCCATGTCCCTGGTGAAAGAGACATAGTGGCAGGCACGTGTGGTTACCCAAAGCTATGACTCTGGAGACCAGGGTTTGAATCCCCACTTGGCCATGGAAACCCAGCAGGTGACTTCAGGCAAGTCACATTTTCTCAGCCTCAGAGAAAGGCAAAGGCAACAAATCCTGCCACAAAACCCTCCATGATAGATTCGCCTTAGGGTATCATAAGTCAGTTTTGAAAGGGGAGAGACAGGAAAAAGAACCTCCCCCTGTCAGCAGCACTTTGTTGCTTTGTCTCTTCAAGTTATACGGCAAGCCTAAGGTGAACCTATCACAGTTTTGAGGGTTTTTAGCGTGATTGTTGAGAAGGGATTTGCCTTTGCCTTCCTCTGAGGCTGAGAGAATGTGACTTGCCCCACGTCACCCAGCATCTGAGCAGGGATTTGAATCCTAGTCTTCAGAAGCCTGAGATAGATAGATAGATAGATAGATAGATAGATAGATAGATAGATAGATAGATAGATAGTTGACTATTTGAATATTTAAATAAATATTTAAATGTTTAAAATTAAATTTAAATATTTAAGTCTTGGGGTACCCACCAACAAATTATCTTTACAGGGCTAAGAACCCCTGGACACCAACAGCAGTGGCAGCAACAGCGATGCAGCAGCAGGGGTGTGTTCAATGACAATGAACAAAGTTAGGAGCACAGTCACAGTGGAGTAAACCAGCTGGCATGATCCATAGGAACTGCTCTTGTGAGTGCCTTCAGTACACAACTGGGAGGGTTAGAAATTTAGAAACTATTTTGTTCATCCATTGTGAGCCCCAAAAAACCCAAAACAAAAAGAAAAGACAAATTTGTTTCATTAACTTCTGCAGGCAAATGGTTCAATTCATTAAGTTGCTTCTTGCATTGATCATTAACATTAATTGTAGTAAAGTCACAGGATTAGAAAGGAAAGGCCACTTGGCATATATATATATATATATAGAGAGAGAGAGAGAGATTGATCACTGTATTTTTGCCACAGCTATTTCCTTCATAGTCTCAGTCTGAACTCTCCTGGTGAATTGCTCCCCAGTGGACCTCTTCAAAGTAAATGGCAAAGGGGAGAAGGATCTGTGAGATGATGTGGAAGTAAAGGGTCCCAGGCCCTCCCAGATCACTGGCTGGGCCTTGGGGAATCTGAATTTAGGGCATTGATGTCCAAGCCATCATGCATTTCTGAGTTTTAGACCTGATGCACCCTATGTGAATGTTTACTAAGGAATGGTGGGTCTGTTTCTCTGTAGAGTCTTACTGTCAAAATCTACAGTGGGCCCTCCGTATCCACTAGGGTTTGGTTCCAGGACCACCCATGGATACCAAAATTTGTGGATGCTCAAGTCCCATTATGGACAATGGTGTAGCAAAATGGTGTCCTTTATATAAACGGTCAAAATCAAAGTTTGCTTTTTGGATTTTTCAAAAATATTTTCAAGCTGCAGTTGGCTGAATCCTTGGATATAGTGGCCACGGTCCAACACATCATGGCTACTCCCTGTGCACTGTGGCTCTGTCCCCTCCTGCCCCCCGCTCCACGTTGTGCCACTGGGAAATGGCCCAAGCTATGACTATGAAAGAGACACTGAGATACTGCACTATTTTCTTTTCCTCTGTGGTCCATAAAAAGTCACTTTGGTCAAACAGGTGGCACTTGTAGACTAGCTATATGCTAGCTCAATCTTGGATATCTACTAGACCATAGCCATGGACAACACACATTTAATGTGTGACTGGAATACCTAAAAGCAAGTCATTGTTAAAGTCTGTCTCACTGCTGCTGGTGTGGCTTGCTTCTTGTATGAATGTAGATCCAGTTTACTGGTCATTCCACACCACACAAATACAGTGCTATGATCCTACTTTAACTGCCATGACGGCACCTTATGGAATTCTGGAGTTTGTAGTTAGGCCAGAGGTACTGAAGGAGCTCTGTGGCTGCAAATTCTAAATGCCTTCCCCCATAACTGCTAATCCCAGGTTTCCATAAGATTAAGCTATGGTAGTTAAAATGGAATCATGCTGTTCTAATTGTGTAGTGTGAAAGGAACCTACATGTCACTGGAGCTAAGTGCCTTCTTTCAAATTTCTCTGAAAAAATTCTGCCCATTATATGCACCATGTTGGCAGCATCCAGTTTCTGTCCTCAGGAGTATATAACCATACAATCTGACCTCTGAGGGTAAAAAACATTGCTACCTGAAGCAATGTGGGAGCAGCTATGGAGGTGACAGAATCAGAGCCACAACCTTCCAGATAATGGAGATGCAGACCCTAAGAATGTGAGGGGAAAAAGAGAGTGGGGGGAATGAACACCAAGGTGCAAGTAACTGTTTCTCTATTTTAAAAACAGCACTCCAGTATCTTTCTCTTGGATCTGAGATGTTTTATGCAATTGCTCTTCATCAGAGGCAACTGTCTTCTAGTTTATTGTCACCAGTAGGCGGAGGTTTTAAGAACAATGAATGTCGTGACATGCTGAGGCCATTTGTACATGATGGGCCCTGGGGCATCATCCTACTATTGTTCCGTTATAAATGGCTTCAGCCTGCCACTATATTAATTCTTTCCAAGCTCTGTCAGTAGATTCTTTGGGGACAGTGGACCTGGCCATGATATGAACTAGAAGATACCACTGCTTCTGATGAATCAAATCTGCTTGAAACTTGTCAGTCAAACCATCACCATTGTCATTGTCCTCTGTTTATATAGCGCCATCACTGTACCTGGTGTTTTACAAGAAAAAGAATGAGAAAGAACAGTTCTCTGCCCTCAGGATTACAATCTAAAGACGTGACACACAAAGGAAGGAGGACGGCAGTGGGAGAGGGGATTACGTCCAGCAGATACTGCCTCTTTTTCTCTCCCTCTGAGGCCAGGGCAGTGGCACTTGGGATGGATTGAGGGCCTTTCATCTGCTTTTGGCCTAGGTGGGATGGAGCTGTGCCTGCCTCTTCTTTTTCAGTTGCCACAAAGAGAAATTGGAATGTTTTGTTTTTGTTAAGAAATAATACTCTTATCAAAGGGTCTACCTTTGCTCTCCCTGCTGGCTTTTTAACTTTATATTTGTGCTTCTCCCTTCTCTCTTCTTCTTCACCCAAGAATGTGCCCCAGAATCCTCTGTATAGTTGTTCTTATCTTGTGCCTATATAGCTCTGTCACAATGGTGAACAAGCTGTGGTCTTCCAGATGGTGTCAGGCCACAGTTGCCATGATTCCTGGCTAATGGCTGTGCCGAGTGGGATGGTAGAGGTTGGAATCCAACAACATCTGGGGAGCCATGGATTGCTTAACCCTGACCTCACACCAACTAACCTTGAGATGGTTTTGCACAGAGCCTTGCTCCTTTTAGCAAACATTTCCATGTGCCATTGTTTTAACAGATAGACATTGCATTGTGATTGCAATATACTTCATAAATAGAATTCTCCTATGGAGTGTGAAGTTGACTTCTGTCCAGTAAGAGAGCAGATCTCTGCAGCACAGAGTTGCACTTAGTTCCTTTTCAGTGAGATGCCTCAGCTCTTCTTAGAGCATACAAAGCATATTTATTGTGTTGAAACAGTAACAGTGAGAGACAGATTGCATCCTAATACACTTGAGGCCTGGAAAGAGTCTGCGTCCATCTATCTATCTATCTATCTATCTATCTATCTATCTATCTATCTATCTATCTTACAAGCACTCAGTCTTATTGATGTCCATTCCAGACAACACCGTATGAGCCTTATCACACCATACTTTAATACTGCATTGTGCCATTGGAATCCTACTATAGCCATTCCTGTGATGGTATCAGGTTATTAACACTGTCTGTTGCACTCTTTTGACATCTGTGGAGGAGTAGCATCATTTATACTGTTCTTCCCTCTGCATTACAATGTCATTGCCAAGTCCTTTTCTCCACCCTACAGCTCCTGATTGATCTGGAGGTTGTTGGGCAGAGATCTCCTTGGGAACAGCTGAGGGAGGGACAATCCACCACATGCCCACTACTGGATCAGCTATGGAAGGAAGTGCTATGAGGAAACTGCACTCTCACAGCTAACTGGATTGTTGCGGGGAAAGGGGAGATCATTAACCGATTATTTACAGCATGAAAACAAGGGCACATTTCAAATGGATTGCAATGCAATAGCTGCTGGTGAGCAATGACGTCATGTCATAGGACTGATTCCGAACCAGGAATAATGCATTGCTCTGGTGGTATGATACCTTAGTGTGATAAGACCCTACATGTGTGTGTGTGTGTGTGTGTCTATACTATATATACATAGGTGTATGTATGTATATGTATATATCTATCCTCCACTATTCATTTATGTGGGGCTCTAAAGAACCTCCCATCCAGAGCTATATCTGCCTACCTCCACCACTTCTCTAAAATATTTGGCTCCCAGTAACCCCATTTTCTTTCTTATGCAAAAATCCTACTTGAAGATTTACAAGCAACAGAAAAAGCATTGGAACAGTTATCTGACAAGTAGAAATGAATGATGGATTTAATTAAGAACAGGGAGCAAGTGAAATATATTCATCAATAGTTCTATAAATATAAACGTGCATAACATTATATCATTGCCCATTTAATGTCTCATATTGAATTATGAAACCTCTGAATACAATATTGCACAAGAACCAAACATATGTGAATGGCATGATATCCTATTATTTCGACAGCAAAGAGAAATTTCGTAAGTCATTCATACTCAATTGAATTAATGCTAAGACTTACTGCTGGCTGTTAATTATCTTCTGTAAAGAGTTGGTTATTGTGTTCAGCCTTAGTAAAGGGAACAATTGTTATTGTGCATGTTGAAAGAAAGGTACCTGGAGGAGAGCTGAGAAAACACGCTTGCTCAGAATTTTAACAAGTGGAGCTTTGCTGTACGGAATGAGTGCTGAGATTTGTGAGTTTACTTCTACTAAACTATGGAAGACAAACTTTTTTTCACTTGATAAACACTGAATAGTAAATCTCAGTTGCTGCATGATATATGCCACATTAGATTTGCATTTCATCAGACGTCCAGTATTTCAGAACCTCAGTACCATTAATGGACTAGATGAAGATGGTGCCATTGCAGTTTCTGTATCTGATGGTCTAATTGGGTTGCTCTTTATTTATAACAAATCTCATTAGCTGAACCAGTAGCAAAATGAAGAAGAGGTGGTAAACAGGACTGCACTAAGGCATGCTGAAGTTAAAAGTTCTTCATAATTTGAGCCGCTTTTAAAGGCTTTTTTCCCCTACTTAATTTCTGTGTTAACCCAGAGCTGAGATTCCATTGAAGTTTTGATAGTTTACTGTAGTCTATGAACACATGACCTGAGGGTACAAGATGCAGTCCCCTGTCTGAAATTGAACAGGTTTGATTCTGGTAGAAGGTCACCTGGGACCCTGGGGTATTGCCATGTTGAGGGAAGAAAGGTGGCTGACAGATGTATAAAATAATAAAGAAATGAACCTAGGTGAAGATTCTCTCAGTGAAAGATATGCATTTCATAATAGAGCAACAGTTCTTCATACTTGCTATTGGTTAAAGTAGTTTTCCTCAATTTGTTGCCTTTCAGGTCTGTTGAACTGTAGCTCCCATCACCCCAGCCTCTATGACAACAACCATGTGAGCTGGAGATGACAGGAATTGTCTGGGGGGCATCAGGTTAGAGAAGACTAGATTAAAGTATACGTTGGAGAATGACCCACATTGACAAAAAATTTTAAAGATGTAGTGTCTAGAAACATAAACTAAATGAGCTATAAACTAAACATCTACTGGGACACTTGATTTTAAATTATAGGGGCACTGAGAGTGAATATAGACCAAGTGACATGGGAGGCAATGGCTACAATACAGAGAAAGCTGTATATATATATATATGTTTAAAACATTTTTTACTCTGCTTGTCAACCAAGAAGAGCCTTGATGCAGTTTCCAGATCTGTTTTTTTTTTAAAGATAGTTCCTGCTCTCTCTTCCCTACAGTCTGAAAGACTCAATCACAAAAGGGAAAAGGGACAGGGAAGACGAGTAGCATGCTCAGGTCTCATTGAAATGAACAAGCTATCATGCATAAAGCTACAAGTTCTGTATTGCTTAACCTCTACCTTGCCTAATTCTCTTAAATGTCTGAATCATTCTTCCCAGGCTACTCTTCCAGTCTGGAAATCCAAAATGGATCTCAGCAGTACTTCCATATCTCCCCCACTTCTTCTACATGTACACACAAACTTGTTAATGAAAACAAAAATTTTCAGAGGACAATTCTGAGCTTGGAAAGGACTGGGGAGAAATAATTAACTGCATACAGAAATACAAATACACACACATATACCAAGGCAGGAGTGAGAAACCTGAACCTATTATTGGACTCTTAATTCCCATCAGCCTTTGCTGAGTTAGCCTACAGACAAAGATGGTGGGTGCTGTAGTCCAGCAGCATCTGAAGAGGTACACCAGTGATTCTCAACCTGTGGGTCCCCAGATGTTTGTGGACTTCAGCTCCCAGAATCCCCAGCCACTATGGTCAATGCTCAGGGCTTCTGGGAGCTGAAGTCTAAAAACATCTGGGGACCCACAGGTTGAGAACCACTGAGGTACACATTTGTCACCCTCGAAAAAGAGAATCATGCAACTGCAAGTAGCCTATTGCTTGAGGCTAAGAATATGATCCTGTGCATATTAACTGAACCAAACATTTTCTTCTGAATGGTCCAATCATGTAGGGACGGGGAGATGATGAGGGCAGTTTGCCCTGGGCGGCAAAGTTTTTGGGGCGTTCTGGCCTGTAGCCACACCCCCACACGCCCTGGCCATGCCGCTACACCATAGCCACCCCCCCTCCTGCCCCCCCTCCACCCACTTCACTGGAATGGACATACATAAAATTTCACTGTAAGGCCACCTCTACGCTACACTGTTATAGTGCTACTATTCCACTTCTATTCCAGTTTAGAGAGGGGTGTTTAGATTTCTCAGCCAGAGAGCTCTTTGGCCACAGTAAACTACAAACCCCAGGATTCCACAGGAT
>CAOKZL010000283.1:600000-784699 GCA_948472985.1 Iguana delicatissima | reverse complement strand
GAATTCGCAGAAATGGATAAGTTAACCTTGTACCTAAAGGATAAGTCGAAAGAGACATTTAATCGGGAATGAGAAATATTAAAAGGTGTATGGGAAGAGAATTGGGGTAAAATAGTGTTGATAGGTATGTATGATTAAACTGATTTAATGGAAAATTTATGAAGAGTGAAATAAAGGGAACAGTGAAAAAAAATAATAAAAAGGATTTATTAGGATTAGAATTAAGAAAGATATAAGAATTATTGGTAAGAGGAAAGCAGAGTAGAATACAGATAAGGCAGTAACTGTACAAATAATAATAAAGGAGCAGGAGGACAAGAAGAGGAAAGTCGCACTCAATGGAAAAGAAGAAGAAGTTAGGGAATGTATGATGGAAAAAGAATGCGTTATGTATGGAGGATTGATACTGGAAGTATTGAGAGTCTATAAAGGGGATGCAGAGAAATTAAGAAATATGAAGATTGCATTGCCCATGAGAGTAATTAGGTATGGGTATGTATTTTTATTGGTATTTGTGTTAGTGAAGCAGAGTGTATGCTATGAAGATAGGGTAATAGAGAGGATGTGTATGTAGTGTATGTAGTGTTATAGATGTATATGTGCTTATGTGTATGTAATGTTGTGTAATGTAGTGTATTATTAATTGTGATTTGTAAGATTGTATGTTTAATAAAGTATATTTTAATAATAAAAATTTATTAAAAAAAAAACCTCTGTTGGCAGGGAGTTGCATCGTGTAGGAGCAGTCACTGAAAAGGTGGGCTGGAAAGAAAGCCCTTCCCAAAAGCATTCTAAGACTCAGGCAGGCTCACTTGTCAACCACAAGCTCATCTGCCAACCAAAAGCAACCAGGAAGTTCTCTTATCAACCTATCACTAAAATTAATAGGAAATGCTCAACTGGACTACTCTTGTGCGACTCCCATTCATTACAGTGGGAAATCTGTAGGAGGGCTTGCCAGTGGAGTAAGCCCTGTGCATCAGACCTGTTCTTTTAATCCTGCCAATCTATTAACAAGCCAACTGCTTTTACAATTCCTATAGTGTGTGCATGCATACACACATAAATACATGCTTATAGCATAAATATAAAATTTATTGCTATACATTTTTCCCAAATAGAATCAGAGATAATTACAGGGCTATGGATATTATTTTTAAATGCTTCACATACCTTCACAAATCCATGTTTTATTAAAAATATCTGCATTTTGCTGTTGTGTTCTGGAGCTTTCTTTAGACCTTTAAAGGCAGTAAGTGGCACTTTGGAATTTAGATTCCCAATCAAATCACAAGTTAATACAAAATGTTAGCATTATATGCACTATATTAGCAGTTCCATCAAACCAATCTGTCAGTTGTGTTAATGAAACAGATGAAATTTCTAGGCAATTCTCGCAGTTAGCTCTACATGAACTTCCTGCCAAGTACAGATTTGAACTCTGGATCCTGCTATCCTTTCTTAACTACAGAGAGAAAATGTGACTACTCAGATGTTCTTGGATTGCAACTCCAACTGTTCTTAACTATCATCTAAGTTGACTAGGGCTAATGGAACTTGCAGTCCAACATCATCTGAAGAATCACATATTACCTATCTCTGCTTCATCTATTTCATCATACTGATTTCAAAGTTAGCAATATGGACTGGCCATGCAGCTGGAGTATAAATAAAGAATGAGAGGAAAGTGGTTCTTTCATTTCACACTTTTTCTCTTTAAGGCCAAAGCCTGAAAACTTTATTTAAAATAGCAAGCACACAGCATCAGTCATTACTTGTTTTGTTTTTTTAAAATAATGCAATAATGCTACACATTATTGGTGGAGTAAAGCTTTACTTTTTTTAATTTTGACTTTTTGAATCCTTAAGCAGCAGAAAAAAGTCAATTTTCCCCTATCCTATCCTAAAAAAATACCATTTGGGGAACATCAGGTTAACATCATTTTTTTTCCTCCCAACTCACAACATGTTAGCACTAGAAGTGTTAAGACATAATGTGAAAAAGTGATATGTTCTTTCCTAGAAACTCACCATGGACCAGTACCAGTTCACAGGCTATGATTTTGAGTAGTGCTTCTGCAGATGATGTCAGTAGATGTAACACATAACAGTTCTCCTTCCACATTTGTGGGCCTGACCTTTGCGAGGTACATGCTTGCCTTCCCCCGACATTCTCTTCCTCCCATTCCCTTGCATTCCTCACCTCAGGCTTGCGAGGCTTGTGTTTAAAATGGACATTGTTCCCTTTTGGGTGAGCAAAGTCCCCCCTCCACTGCTGGAAGAGTGTCCTCTCTCCCACATGGCTGCAAATTCTGATGTGTAATGGCCACTGATTGGTCAAGTGCCCTCTTTACTCCTAGCCCTCCTCTTTGAGAGGAACCTCCTTTCCCAAGATGGCAGCCAGGAGTAGCTAGAATGCCAGAGCTCAGCACTCCATTCTGTCTGAGGAGAAAGTACCAACAAGCCCTCTACCCTGTCTTTTTTCTTTCCTCCCCCAGGAGCGTCAGGGCCAGAAGCAAGAGAATAAGAGGGAAATGCTCCAAAGGAATGGGAGGGGGATCACAGGGTGGGAGTTATTCACAGTTTTTCCACTTCCTAGAGGGTTGTACACCCCAAACCCTCACAAATGTGGAGGGGTCACTGTATTTCCTCCTTTTCTTTAAAGTCCTGTTGTTAAGTGTGTTGACATCACACACTAGCAAGTTAATCTATAAGTAGGTCTACAGTCAGCACGAGCTGGAAATGTCCTGTCTCTCCTGCTCTACTTCAATCAACCAAAAAGCAAAACAAAAAAAAACATCCTGACTGAAGTTTAAGTATGCTGGATGTGCAGCACATGCACAAGCACTCTACTTAGTCCTTTATTAACTAACACATCCATTACTGCTTACCAGGAATAACAAAAATAACATCTATTTTTAAACAGCATGAAACCAAAGCCATAATTTTACACATCAGCCTCTCACAGAAATGAAACAATGCAAGTTCCTAGACTTTTAGACATCTGAATAACCAGTGATTTTTATTGTGTATCTACGTTTGCTGTGTATGAACTGTTATAGCCACTTTTTTGGTTTAAACTGTAAACCCTTATTCTGTTTTAGAAATTTCTGAGTATTTGTGAGTGTGACTGTCTTACTTTCACCTTCCTTTTGTTCCCTCTGCACAGAAACAAAAAAAAAATATTCTCTGCCTTTTCCACAAATTATACCTCTAGAGCACTGCAGATTCCACTTTGGGAGCTGCTGATACACAGCAACTTATAATGTAAGTTATATAGAAAATTAAATTAAAATCTGAGAGACACATTCAACTTATAACAACTGTTCCAACTTCAACCTACACCGTTTCAGTATTGAATAGAAAAAAAGAAGAAATAGAAACTTACATTGCTATGCCCACAAATCCTTTCAATGGAACAATGCCCCAGATCACTCCCAAAATAACAGCAATGATCTGCCGGAACCAGTAAATCACATCTAGAAATTCATCCTGCAGAAAGGAGGCAAAACCAGAGTTCATAAGATCCATAATTCATAGGTAACGTATTTATCAGAATGCTTCTTCTGATAATAGGAAATCTGGATTCAATTGCTTTGTTCAACAGGATCATGGAAGTATTTAAGAGAATGGCTTCAGAGGCACAACCTAGAAAACTAAGAGGACAAGAAACAGCAGCAGCAGGGAGTGAGAGTAATTACTGCTATAATCTGATCTGGAAATATATTCCAAGTTCCAAAGACAAACATCAATTACTTTGTAGTTTCTAAATGTGTATGTATATGTGTATTTTAATGTTGTTGTGTGTCTTCAAGTTGTTTCTGACTTATGGCAATCCTAAGGCAAACTCACCACATGGTTTTCTTGCCAAGATTTGTTCACACAGCTGACAGAGTGTGACTTGCCCAAGATCACTCTCAGCCAAATGGGGATTCAAATGCTGGTCTCCACAGTTGCAGTTCAATGCTCAAACCACTAGGCCTGCTGACTCTCGTGTATTTTAATACTTGTGTCCAGAACTTCCCCAAGAAGCTATTTTAATCTAAAAAACCTCTAAGGATGACACTGAGACAATCCAACTCTGTCTCTCTGAGGTTCATAGCCAAGCAAGGATCTGAATGCTGGATTTTGCTTTCCAGGTTCAAAACTAACCACTGTATGACCTGGCTTTCATAGTTAAAGACCCAGGCTGATCAAGCAGGCTGATTTTTCTCAACCTGGACTGCAATTGTTCAAATGACAACAAGTTTAGACAGGCACTACTACACAGTTCAGTTTGGGAAAAATCTAGGCTTGACAAAACGTAGATCTCAGGGGAACATACTCTACAGCAGTGGTTCTCAACCAGTGGGTCCCCAGATGTTTGTGGACTTCAACTCCCAGAAGACCCAGCCACTATGGTCAATGCTCGGGCTTCTGGGAGCTGAAGTCCAAAAACATCTGGGGACCCACAGGTTGAGAACCACTGCTCTACAGTATTCTACATGCGTCTAACAAAAACTAAGAGCACTGACCACATAGGCAGGCATGCAATGGGGAAAAAAAGTAGTATTTTTATTGCAACCCCGCCCACACACATATTCATGTGTATTTAACATAAGAGTGTGCAATACAACCCCTTCCCCCATCCAGCTCACACATCTTTACTTACAATTATAGACAGGGAACAAGGATCCACTTGCAAGGAACAGATGGAGATAAGTTGCACCTTTTACCACAGGATAGTTAACTCAAGTTTTAAGGATAAATCTGTCAGCCCCCAAACAAGCATATAGCCCATGTTAATCAGTGGAGTTTGTTCCAAGTTCTGTGAGAAGGAGCAAAAGGCAAGTTCTATTCCCATGAACACAACTGATCCTGCAAAACCAGAAACCTTGTGGGAAAAGAAGTTTGATTTTATGATGTCCCAGTTTCCCGTTATGATATCTCACTA
This sequence comes from Iguana delicatissima, assembly GCA_948472985.1. NCBI lineage: Eukaryota > Metazoa > Chordata > Lepidosauria > Squamata > Iguanidae > Iguana > Iguana delicatissima. The sequence continues at coordinate 779,766 of CAOKZL010000283.1, read as the reverse complement.
TATTTCCTGTTATGACTTCATGATGTTCCAATCTCCTACCATTATAACTCATTATAAATAAACCAAATCCTATTTAATCTTTATTATTTTTCTATTTAGTATTCTAAATTAAGGTAGCAGTACTGAATCACTATAATAACCACAAAAGCATCAAACATTATCAATAAACTTAAATCAACAAAATACTACTTTATGCTTTGTTTTGATCTCATTTTTTTTTAAACACACATCTGGCCATATAAGGTTGGCTGCGTTATACTACCAAGCGTCCTGCTTTTCTCTGGGAGTGGATCATATTCTATCATACACATTTACTGCAACCAGTGCTGTTCACCATAATATTTTAACACCTTCCTGTATGTAGCTCAAACCCATTTTCCTTTATTTAAAACAAAGTCCTACTGTGTTCCATTGATCTTTCTTCCACATATTCTACTGATTTGCCCATAATTAGTAAAGCATTGCAGTGTTCATCAAAGATCTTTCAACAAAGCTGCAGTCCAGGTCCAGTCTTTCTGGTTCCACAAACTACAGTGTAGGCCCATCTAAATCCCACTCAATCCCTCTATTATTAAATGCAAACCTCCCCTCCCTTAAATACCACAGTCCTAAAGAACAGACAGACAGTTTAAGTCATGCCCTGCTCTGAGAGGATCTCTTTGTTAAGTCCGACAAATGACAAGCCCTTTATTTTCTATTTTGCACAGAACTTGTCGTAAGAGATACCTTTTGCTGAAAAACACCAGACAAGCTGTTCATCTGCAGGCTGCTGCACAGCAGAATTTTTTTTTAATACCACTTGAAGCTAAGACTTCGTTCTCACAGGCTACATCCTTTCCAACTGCTGGGGGAAACTATCCAATCCAGTTAGGTGACCTTAAAAAGAAAAAAGCTAGCACACCACTTAAAATTATTCCCAACTCTGTTAGGAAAAAACCCTATCCATCTGCACTCCACCTATTTCCCCTTACCAAGGAACACTGTGTTCTATATAAACAGAAAAGCAGACACAAGCAATGGCTATTTATCTAATACATGAAAGTCAAAGTTAGTTCATGTCAAGTGAAAATCTCATATGATCGGCTGCCTAAGAAAATTCTATGGAATCCTGAGGTTTGCAGTTTAGGGAGGGGCCTTTAGAATTCTCAGCTCTTGGGCCTGTCTTGAATAGGCCAGTTACTATGGAGATGAGGCCTAACAGCAAGGAAGAGGGCAGTGTATTCCCTCAGGAACCCAACCTCTGCATGTGAATAACTCTGAATACAGATTGGGTTGGGGACTATGGGGAAAAGTTACAGGTACTGGACAAAACAGTTTGGGGAATCAGAGACACAGGATCTCATATCTTTCTAACAAGTATTACCTATGAGAAAATAACGTCTTGGGCAACGCCGAGTATACATGCTAGTATCTTCTAAGACTGTCCACAGGACCTAAGTACTGTACGCTAAAGGCACCAGATTCCCATCTGATGATGACTTCTTACCCACCTCTTCCTGTGGACCGAGGTGGCCACGGGCAGCCCACCCTTGGCCTACCTTAATGAAACATTCGGGACAACCTGAAAGCTCACGTACTATTTTATGACCTTTAAGGTTGGCCTAGTAACGATGGTGTTCAAACAGGGATTCTGGAATCTCCACATTCTCCCTTACGCGCTCTTTCGGGGAGGTTCTCTGGCCTCCAAGCCGCACAGAGCCAGGCCTCCGCTGCCACCATCACCTGGCCCCGCGGCTCTCCTCGGCCCCACGCCCGGTCCGCTGCCGTCGGGTCTGGGCCTCACCTTGTCCTCCCAGGAGGAGTCGCTCCGCAGCGCTTTGCTCCACAGCGAACCCCGCAACACGCCGCCCCCGCCGTTGGCCACCAGATGATGCTGCGAGTGCGGGTGCGGCGTCTGGTCCTCCCTCCGCCGGCCGCCGCTCATCGTCGCCCGAACAAGGCCCCCAACAAGCCGAGCGCGCCTTGCGGTCAGGACCGGGAAGACATCCGCGCGTCCACATGCGCGCCGGCCCCGCGGCTCGGCCAATGACGCTGCCGCTAGCCACGTGACCAGAGCCTGCTACGGCGGGAGCAAAGGGCCAGTCCAGGAAGGCGCCGCGTTCCCTCGTCTCCGCAGCGCAGACTGGAGGTCGGGAGAGCGCACGGGGGCTGGCTGGAGTCTCGCTCCCCCTCTCGGGCCGTTCCCGCACTGGACTGTGACAGGGTTATTATTCGGCTTTCAACATCGTATGGAACCCAGGATTCCATACGATGTTGAAAGTGGTATAATAGCACTGTAACAGTCTAGTGCGGGAATGGCTTCGGAGTCCGCAACACACCCTGCTCCACTGAGGCGAGGCGAAGCCTGCATTTCAGGATCAGGTCGCCGCCTTGAAAGCAGGAGACCTCTTGCCCTTTACCTGTGCTGCCCAATAATACGCGTGAAATCTCTCGGGGCTCACCCGGCGCGTGTCGCTTGACACCTGGTGACATCGGGCTGTAAGCTTTTTAGCATTGGCCGTTTCCGAACGGGTCTGTTATAGCGTGATGATTCCACTTTCAACCTCCTATGGAATCCTGGGGTTTGCAGTTTCGGGAGGGGCCGCGCGGCCCCTCCCGAAACTGCAAACCCCAGGATTCCATAGGAGGTTGAAAGTGGAATCATCACGCTATAACAGACTCGTGCGGAAATGGCCGTTGTTTAGGAGGAGCAAGGTGGGCAATACTGCAATATGAAGTCCTCCTTCATCAAGGTTCTAGCAAGATGTTCATGACTTTTTTTCCGTGACGAGACACCCCATCTTTTTCACTTTGGATTGCCTCACTAGGCAAAAGAGATTTAGGAGTGGTTTATCAGTGCTGCCTTCCGCATGTGTTTCCGCACTATGGTGTTCTAGTGCTATTATTCCACTTTCAACATCCTGTGGAATTCCGGGGTTTGTCCTTTACCGAGGCCAAAGAGCTCTCTGGGTGAGAATTCTAAAGGCCCCTCCCTAAACTGCAAACCCGAGGATTCCATAGGGCATTGAAAGTGGAATAATAGCACTATAACAGTGCAGTGTGGAAATGGCCTAAGAAATAGCTGAAGTGTTACTGGAGCTGGTGTGATGTAGTGGCTTCAGTGTCACACTAGGACTCTGAAAGACAAGGATTCAAATCCCTGCTTGAACATGGAAACCCACAGGGTGACTTTTGGCTGAATTTTCTCAGACTCAGAGGAAGGCAATGGCAACCCCTCACCAAACAAATCTTGCCAGGAAAACCTTGTGATAGGTTCCCCTTGAGATTGCTATGAATTGGAAGCCCCTTGAAGGCACACAATAAAAAAATGCCACTGCTCTTGTCCACCAATGTCACCTTGCATTACAGCTGCTGCCCAGCAGCTTCCTCTCTGGAACATCTCCCATTCCCTTAGCATTGGAACCATCAGTTCTCTTCTGCTGACACAGCCATTGGTTCCTGAAAAGGATGCATGCCTCTTATGGTCCTTTTCACTACCCAGTTATAGCACTATAATCCCACTTCAACTGCTTTGGCAAGAGCCTCTGGAATCCTGGGGTCTGTAGATTGGTAAGGCACTGGAGCACTCTGGCAGAGAATTCTAAATATCCCTCCCTAAACATTAATCCAAATTGCCTCTATAATTAAATGGGAATCATAGCATCCTAAATGTAGTGTGGAAGGGTCATTAGTCCAGTATCTCCACTCTGAACATTCTGCTTTGGGTCACCCTAGTCTCCTGACGGTATTGTCTTTCTGTCACACTCAAAAACCCCTCACTACAATGCAGTGTGCCTCTGAGAAAGGATCCACTGGATCATTCCTTTCTTTTTGCTTTCTCTTAAACAACCTGTATTCCATGGCCACTGAGCAGCTCAGTCCTCATTAGCTCTGTTACCCTGTGACTTGGGGGTACCGGGAGGGGCGCCCAAATAACCAAACAACAACAAGCAAAGATGGAGAAATTATCTTGGAGCACTCTCTTGGCTAACGAGAGGCAGGGTAACGCAGTAGGATCTTTTACCCAATGTCTACAGCGTCAGGTCAGTGAGGAGGCAAATGGTTCAAACAGCAATTAAGATTTATTAAACAGTTATTAAAGAAAAGCACAAACACACTCCTAACTAGAAAAGGAAAAGAGAGCTTCAAGGGGAATGGGTGATACACCACCTGTCCTGCAGTCCTGGAGAAACCAATTGTAGAAGAGGAAACCCAGCGTGGCGGCTGAGGGGAATCTGCTGAACTGAGCGGAAGCAAGGCAGAATGAAATCCAAGTGATCCAGCAAGAGTTCCAAAGAGCTCTCAGAGAGGGGGATTTTTACTGGGGAAAGAATGACCGCAGGCTAGTCTGGTCTCGGGTGAAAACAATAAGTTTTAGGTTGGAGACAAAGCCTCCAAAAGGTCAGAATTTGCATGATTGAGTTAAAGTCCGAATTGACAATGGTATGGCCGGTATGTAGATGCAGCTAGCTCGGCAGTTAAGTACCTAGCTCGCCAGGGTGTCCTCTCAGGGCAGAGGATCCGTTTGTGGTAGCATGCATTTGTAATGAAGGTGTTTGTTTCAGGAGGTCCCCTAAAGCAAATCTGGCAATATCTGGCTTGGTTTGATGGGAGCAACAAATAATAGCCATGCCTAGCTTTGCGCTTGTTCGGCGGGCCTCACAAACACTTGGCTGGTGGCAGAGTAGGGCCGAATTGCGATATCAAAATGATATCTTTGGTTCACCAAAGGCCAGGCCAGTACATGGTGGTAACAGCTCCCAATGTTTTGTAATTTCTGCAAACGTTGGAAGTTTCTCACAGCCTACAGGTTGCATCCTTTTATGTGTACGTGGTTCTCTTTTGGCTACACAGAAATCAATGATCAGAATAGTTTTGTAACAACATACAAAACAACTTACAAAAATGAAAATAATAATGGCACTATGGGATCAAAATTCAAAATCTGAATAGAGCTATTAAGATTATTGAACACTACATCCTTGTGGTCACTTGGTTTTTATAGAGTAGTAACATGTCAATTTGTGATAGCAAGACGTGTATTTTAGCAGAGCCATTATTGTAATATATAGGTTCTGGAAGCTGAGTTCTAATTTTTCCCATCTGTGAATTTCCAGGACAATCCCATTCATCTATAACTCCCTACTTGTTAAAATGTGTGCTGTTTAATCCCAACTTTCACTTCCTTGAACTCAGAACAATATTTAAACCCATAACAAGCCTGCAAGGCAGGTTCAGTGTAAAACATTGATTTGATACAAGTCATGCTCTACTTTGATGGGGCAGATTTTTGGATGCTTCCCACATTTAAGTCCACAGTAGCTTGTACTCTTTTGTGCAGAGGTGAGAATTATATGGCCCTCCAGACATTGCTGGACTGAAACTCCTAGCATTCTCCTGGCTAGGGCCACTGAAAATAGCAGTCCAGTACACCTATCAGCTGCATAACTCCCACCTCTGCCCTTGTCAAACATGGCTGGCATTGAGTAGCCTGTAGTCAAAACAGAGTGGGGGTGGGTGAAAATAGAACAAAATCTGAAAAATTTGAGAAGTGCTGCATTATCACTTCACTGGGACATACCAGCGTGGGATTGTGGGAGTTGTTCTTCTAGAGAGCCAAAATTTCTTGCCCCTGTGGTCCAATCTTATGCATACTTACGTAGAAGTAATCATCAGTTAATACAATAGGTCAGGAGTGAGAATTCTGCACCCTGTATAGGACCTATTTTCAATATATAGTATGGTATTGTGGTTTGAGCATTGGACTATATGACCCTGGAAACCAGGGTTTGACTCCCTGCTTAGCCATGGAAACCTACTGGCTGTCTTGGGCACATCACACACTCTCAGCGCCAGAAAACCCCATGAAAGGTTTGCCTTAGAGTTGCTATAAGTGGAAGCAACTTGAAGGTACACAGCAGCAGCAACAACAGAATTACCAATTTGAGAAGTGATTTATCAAAGATGTTAGAAAAACATAATAAACTGACATCCACAATGTCATAAAAAAGCAAGATAAACCAGTCAGCAGGATGAAAATTTTATCAGAGAAATCAAAGAAAATACAAATGTCTTCGTTTGACACATCCATCCATATCTCCAATACTGCATTTGCAATACTGCAAATCTCCAGCATTCTGCCCTTCAAAGAGAAAAGGCTTTGTATTCTGTCCAGTATTCCATCCTTCAAAGTAACAAAGGCCAATCTCCTCTGATTCTTTGTATACTACATTTGTTAGGGATACATCCATAAACAGAAGAGGTGAATCTGACAAAAAGGTGTTTTGAAACAGCTGTATCATATTTGTACAGTATTGCAGATCCTCTACCATTTCGTGCTGAGCATACACTCAACTTAGGTTTGTTAGCGAAGTGAAATGGCCTTCAGACTATTGCACCAATCTGAGTGTACTTATGGTCCAATACAGATATATCTCTCTTAATAAAGTATACGTAATGTGTTCCTGAATATTACTTCTTGAACAGAAGATTTGTTACCAGAAATAGAAATAGCATGGAAAGAATGGGGTTAGATTCCTCCAAAAAAAAAGACCAGTTCAACATGTTCAGTAAACTTTTCCTGACAAAACTAATATGTCTATGTGAAATGAAACAACCAGATTATGTAAAGCTTGTATAAATAAACAAAACATTTTGAACCTTCCATCACTTGAAAGCTTCTTTGACAAGACATCTAGGATTGATTTTTTCTTTCTTTCCCCAGACCCTTTCTTGTGCTTGCCATTTTAGTGGTCAAACTTAGAAGCCTGGTGAGCCAGGTTTATTTGCTTCCTTCTTTCCTCTATTTTCTTGTTCACTCATATTCAATAAGGAATTGTGAAGGCAACTGCTATTTACTTGCCTGTTGTAGGAAGGCACACACAGCTAGAGCACAACTGGATAGAGTATAATCCCATTCTTTCCCAGCCCAAGCTTTATTTCATTTTTTATTACAGACATCCTGTTGTATTTCACTAATCTTTCTTGACCATCTTCCCAAAGCTGATGGCACTAAAAACCTTCAGCTAGACAGAGGACAAGAAGGAAAAGGCAGGGCTGGGCAGGCATTAAAAGAATTGTAAAAAGAAGCTTCTTTGTTAACTGAAGTATGCCTGTAGTAACACTAAGTGCTAGTATGTCTGAGTAGGGTGATGTACATTGTAACAAAGCTGCAACTAGCCAATGCAATCTTCTCTCTTCAGGAAACAAGGCCTCGGTGAAGGGGAGGGGATTCATTCTATATTTATTTAACATTTTTATTTGCAACCAGGGTCAGCTCTGCCATTAGGCAGAGTGAAGCAGCTACCGTACATATTTGGAACTTGTATCACACATCTAATAAAACAAGTTGAGATCAATGGAAACCTATGTGAAATAGAAACACATCAGTTTTTATGATACCACAAGAGTCTTTGTTCTTTTAGTTCCCCAACTGTTCTTCCTGAGCCCTGTGACCATTCTCCTTTTTTGGAGAACAAAGCTATGTCCTGCACCTTATCCCATTGGCTTTGTTGAAGCTTCACCAGGCAGTCCAATCACCTAGAATCCAACTGTTCCAATTTGTCAGGGACAGTCCTGATTAATCCTCTGTCATCTGGTTTTTTTTAACTTCTTTTAAAATGTCCAGTTCCTCTCTTTTCCTTCTGCTTTATCCTCAGCTTACATCAGTTCCCCCGAACTGACTGCAAAAGTAGTTTGCATTGAACTAATTCAGTAATTAGGAGCTGAGAAGGGGTGGTAGAATCTTGTTCTTCCCAACAGGCTCAGGCAAAATGCAAAAAGCTGCATCCTTGCCTAACTTGCCTAACTTTTGCCGTCTTGACCACACTCTGATGTTGCTTGGTCTCATCTGTCCCAGTTTTTATCTCTGAAAAGTTGGAGGGTATGCGGTTAGTTTCTGCACGTAGAATGAAGAAGTTGCTATCTTGGCCATTTCCGCACTAGCCTGTAATAGTGCAATTATTCCACTTTCAACATCCTATGGAATCCTGGGGTCTGCAGTTTAGGGAGGGGCCTCAAATCCCACGATTCTATAGGATACTGAAAGTGGAATAATCATCCTATAACAGGCTAGTGCGGAAACGGCCCTTGTTTCAACTAGCAAAATGTTTTGGCCCTGTATTAAGTTAGGGTGCGAACAATGTTGAATTTGTAGTCCAGGTGGATTTAGATTACAGCTCCCAGCAACCTTTAAAACAACTTATGCTGGCTAGCCCTGCTGGGAGTTGCCAGTCAATGACATCTGAACAGCCGCATGATTCCCACCACTGCGTTAAGCCCAGAAGTCTGTTTCCTTCTGAACAAAAGTAGCTCTCTCCCTTTGATTAGGGCATAGTGTTTTTTTAAATAGAGCACTTTCATTATGTTTCTTTGCCACAAGAGGGCAGAAAGGTATAATCTTCTGCAGCATCTACAATAGTCTTTTATTTATCCTGTTTTACTCTGACTGGGAGACTCTCTCAAGATTGCAAATGCAGCCATTAGAGATAAAAAGCACTAGGGAATTTACAATATTTACTTGACCCACTGCTCTCACAGTGGAAATAGCATTCCCCAAACCTGCCCTGTGTTTCAGTCCCCCTCTGTGGTGAAGCATAAAAGCGATGAAACTCATAACCATATCTACAAAGGGTCAAAGCCAAAACTTCCTGTGGGCTTAGTTAAATAAAAAGCAAGAACAAACAAAAGGAAAAGTTTGAGCCATGGAATGTCTGCATGGTAAGAGAAATTGAACTACTTTGAAGAGGAAAAAGGCAATTACTGTTAACTGCTGTCAAGTTGACTTCAACTTATGGTGACCCTATGAAAGACCTCTAAATCACCCTGTCATCAATAGCCCTGCTCAGGTCTCGCAGATTCAGGGCCACGGCTTCCTTGATTGAATCTATAATGCAGCCTTCCTCTTTTCCGACTGCCTTCTACCTCACCAAACATTATTATCTTTTCTAATGAGTCGGATCTTCTTATGATATGGCCAAAGTACAACCGTTTCAGTTTAGTTATCTTGGTTTCTAAGAAGAGTTCAGGCTTGATTTGCTCTAGGACTTGTTTATTTCTCTTTTTGGCAGCCCATAGTATCTGTAGAACTCTTCTCCAGCACCATATTCCAAAAGAGTTGATTTTCTTCCTTTCAGCTTCCTTCACTATCCAGCTTTCACAACCATACATAGAAATTGGAAATACAATGATATGGACAGCCCTAACTTCAATATTCAATGATATATCTTTATACTTCAGGAACTTGATTTCTATACTGGCCATCAGATGAAGTCTACATTGATATCAGGTGATGGCTTTATATTGGCCATGACATGATGTCTATATTGGCCACCAGTTGATTTCTTTATAAAGATTGATAAAGAAAAAAAGAGTGACTACCTTACTGGTAATAGGAGTCACCCAAATATCTCTGATGAAAAGAGGTATTTTCTCATTGTGTATACAGACTTATACTTACAGATTGATACTTAATAATGGAACTTACTATTGCTGAAGTCTACGTGTGTTTATTCAGAAATGAGTTCCAGCAGCTTTAGTGGAATTTACCCTCTTGTACTGCCTTCCTCAATCTGGTGCCTCCCACATGTGCTAGATGACAACTCCTAACATCCCTCTCCATCAAGCCAAGTACCAAGGTGGCTGGGGATGATAGATTTTGTAGTCCAGTCTGTCTGCAGGGCCTTCTGCGAATAAAGGCTGTCCTAGATAGTGTGTTTAAGAGTATAGCCTGACAGCGCTATGTGACGCACATCCAATCAGAAGTAACACCCATATAGATAAGGATAGGACCGTAGCCTAACAGCAGATTTGGCCCATTTATTTCTGCTGTAAAGTATGGCCTGCTGAGTTCAGTGGGGCTTACTCCCAGGGAATAAGTGTAGGATTACAGTCTAAATGTACTGGATGTGATGGCACAATGCTTTGCTTTACCTTGGAGTCTGGATCCCTGTTGTATGTTGAGCTGAGTAGGACTCTGTGTCAGCTGAAAGAAAACTAAATAATTTAATCACATTGGTTTTAGTATATTCATTAATCCAATTAGTTTGCACATATCTGCACGTTCTTCTGTTGCACATAGGAAAATACTCATGCACAAACTTTACCAGTATTTTTTTAAAGTCTGCTATCTAATTAGAATCCAATTAGCCTTTAACACTAGAGTAGGTGCCTCATTAAAATGCAATGTACCATTTTCTTCAGTCAAAAGACTGTAAACCATGCAGTTCAAGGCACAAATTGATTAACAGCAGAATCCTAGGCATATTTATCCAGAAACAATAACATATGATTAAGAGGTTTCTTCCAGGAAAGTGTGCATAAGTTTGTATTCGATAGTGCAGTCCTATACACCTCTGCTCAAAAAAATGAGCCCTACTAAGTTCAGTGGAACTTTTTCTGATGTATCTATAGATTTGCAGCTTTAGTCATAAACACTTCTAGTGGTTCAGATCCATCAGACTCTGCACTCATCAGTGTACCCTGTAGTAGACAATAATACTGAATTTCCTCATCGGGCTGTTGCAAAATTTTATAGATAACTAGCGTATATACCCAACATTGCCCGGGATTTTATTTTGTCATAGATAATACTTGTTAGAAAGATTTGAGATCCTGTGTTTCTAATTCCTCAGACTGTCTTGTCTTGCAAGGGTATGAGCAGTCTTCATACTCATGAGACTTATTCTAATTTTTTAAAAAATACTCACCTGGAACCAGCGTAAAAGAATGCCAGAGGGTAAAAGCAAAAGAGAGTTGTCAGATTTCAGGGTATTGCTCCTAGTCTCTAGTTTTCATGGGTCATCTCCAGCTAAGAGACAAGGGTGCCAATTCTCCAGTTTTGGTGGGCTCAGCTCCAGGCAAGACAAAAGGGCCATGTGTAAATCTCCAGTTCAGCTAAGAGGGAAGTAGCTTCATTGATTTGTTGCTGCAATCTGCAAAGCCCAGTGGTGGGGGGAGTCTACAGGCTTGCCCTACTTACCTGACAGGTTAGGGACTGAAGCACTGATAGAAAATGGAATTGGTTGAAAAGCTGAAGCCATCTACTGTATTGTAGGGAGCATGAAGGACTTACAGAGGCTCACTTGGGACCAAACACACGAGCTGCTTGCAAAGTCTCTAGGCTGGCTTGATGCCTTTCCCCCCTCTCAGCTCATTTTGCAAGCAGTGCACATGTATGAGTGGTCCCAAGTGAGTCTCCATGGGCAAGAAGAACTGATGAAAGAGGGAAACTCCCACCAAGTTTATGGTACTTATTTTTAATTTGGAAGCATTGAAAAAGCTTTCTGTATAGATTTTGAAGACACCTTTGCCAATACAGGTATAACTCAGTTAATGAAGTAGATGTCTTTCTAGGCAATACTTTAACAGAAAATTTGATATTGATGGCAGAAATAACAGAGGAATCAGTATGGTTCAAAGCAAAGGCATACTCTGAGGTTATTATTGAAACACATATTTTGAAATCATGTTTTTGAACTTGTTTGCTTTGTATGTTATCTAACTCAGAACAGAGCTTGCTCAACATCTCATGACAAAATTAGTTAGTCTGAAATATTTGTATCTCAACCTTCATTTGGAAGACTACCACAAACAAAATAAATCACACTGTATAGCATAGTAATAGCATGTGTATTTCTATACTGCTTATCAGCTAAGCACTCTCTAAGCAGTTTACAATGTATTACTAATTACTCCCAACAAGCTGAGTACTCATTTTACCGGCCTGGAGAGGGATAGAAGGCTGAGTCAACCTGGAGCCCAGCAGGATCAAACTCACAACCTTGTGGCTGCAGTACCGGCATTTAACCACTGTGCCACCAGGGCTTATGCATACAACATAAACACTTATATTGATGCTCTTGTTAATGTTGTGATGGTACTTTGTTGTGATTTCTATGATTACTAGTACACAATCGTATATGTCTGCTAAGACATAAGCTCCAGTAAGCGCAATGGGACTTATTCCCAGGCGACTATTAGTTTGTATGGGGCTGTAATCCCTATACTCAAATCTTAGGGAGAAAATTCTATTGAATGAGCTGGCAGTAGTTGTTGTTGTTATGTGCTTTGTTTCTGATTTACCAGCAAATCTATCACAGGGGTTTCTTTGCAAGTTTTGTTGAGGTTTGTTGCCACTGCCCTCCTCTAAGGCTGAGAGAAAGTGACTTGTCCACAGTATTAACCACAGATTACCTGTAGGTTTCCATGGGCATGCAGGGAAATGAACTCTGATCTCCCAGAATCCTAGTTCAGCACTCAAACAGCTAAAGCACAATGGCTCCTACAACTGGAGATTACTTCTTTTTTTTAATTATTATTTTATTAAGAAAGAGTAAAGCAAAAATAATGGTAAAGAAAAAATAACAGTACATAATAGTATCTACAGTTATCTACAATTATTCTTTCATGAGTATCCAACTGGAGATTACTTCTGAATAAATACATATAGGACTGCCATAATACTGTGGTAGCTAGTTAGCTTCTTTGAACATTATGTTTATAGAATCTGGACATATGAACATATATAATTGAATGAGGCCAAGTTAAAGTGATTGTAACAATTCCCCAATAGGGCCCCCTTTCTGCACATGCATAGAATCATAGAATCATAGAGTTGGAAGAGACCACAGGGACCATCCAGTCCAACCCCCTGCCATGTAGGAACACACATCAAAGCATTCCCAACAGATGGCCATCCAGCCTCTGCTTAAAAACCTCCAAAGGAGGAGACTCTACCACATTCCAAGGCAGCATATTCCACTGCCGGACAGCTCTGAACATCAGGAAGTTCTTCCTGAGGTTCAGGTGGAATCTCCTTTCCTGCAGCTTGAATCCATTGCTCCTTGTCCTAGTCTCTGGAGCGGTAGAGAACAAGCCCGCTCCCACCTCGACATGACATCCCTTCAAATATTTAAACACAGCTATCATGTCCCCTCTTAACCTCCTCTTCTGCTGACTAAACATACCCAGGTCCCTAAGCCTTTCCTCATAGGGCATGGCTTCCAGTCCCTTCACCATTTTGGTCATCCTCCTCTGGACACATTCCAGCTTGTCGATATTCTTCTTGAATTGAGGTGCCCAGAACTGGACACAGTATTCCAAATGAGGCCTAACCAATGCATGACCTATGAGAATGCCACATAAATCAGTTTATTAATACTAAGTATAATAAACAGCAGCACATAAATCTTCATGTGGGAACTCATTTTCAGTGCTAGAACTTCAATCAGACTAACAGCCTGATTCCCATGCATTTTTACTCCATTACTGATACAACCTACCTACACATCTTCCCCTCACTATGAGGGGTCTGGAGCAATTGCTCCTGATGAGTCTATCTGGTTTTGTAGCTGGATGAACAAGTGAAGCTTTTAAACAAAGAGCTCATACAGAGCATTATCAGTTCTGCAACTTGACATGATTTGAGTTCTGAGTTCTGAGTTCTGATTAAACATACTCTTTCTCTAGATCAGTGGTTCTCAACCTGTGGGTCCCCAGATGTTTGTGGACTTCAGCTCCCAGAAGCCCCAGCCACTATGGTCAATGCTCAGGGCTTCTGGGAGCTGAAGTCCAAAAACATCTGGGGACCCACAGGTTGAGAACCACTGCTCTAGATCCAAGGCATCCGAGTTCAGGCTGGGAGCTTAAAGATAAGCTGCTTCTGATTCCACCCACCACTGGTATGCATCTTCAGCCCCACCTCTATTAGCCAGGACGGAATGCAGTCCTTCAGCTGAAAAATGATCCCGCCTACTGCTGTCCTGTTGAAAGTCTAATTAACAAGTTGTGAACAGATGAGACAATTAGGCAAACACTGCAGAAATGAGAAAGCATATCCTCCAACATTTCACAGATGAAAACTGGGAAATGTGTGGCCAGGCAACATCGGAGTGTGGTCAAGATGGCAAAAATTGTTAATGAGGAAGTACACATAAGCAAGGAAAAGCTACACCAGTTTGCTTTTGCTAGAGCCTACTGGGAAGGGCAAGATTCTGCCGCCATCTTTCCTCTCCCCCCAATGAGTGAATTGAGTGCAAACAACTTTTGCACTTGGAACTCCATTTGCAACAACGGAAGCAGACCAAGAAGAAACTGGGACATTTTAAAAGTGAGATGATGGAGGATTAACCAGACCTGTTCCCACCAAACTGGGACAGTTGGAGTATGAGAAAAGTTGCACAAGGTTCTTCTTTGTTTTTCTTCACACCTTGCAAAATTTATTGTTTAGGCTACACCTACCAGTCTCCCCAGCTGACATGGCCAATGCTGCCTTGGGATTCTTCCAGTTTTAATCCTAAAGAGGAATTTTTTTTTTTTTTTTAAAAAAAGAGAGACTAACAGATCTACCCTGCTGAGAAACAGTTTCACAATACAGCATCTTAACCACTGTCTTATTCAGACTTCCAGCATGCTTAGCCATTGGCATCGGGGTTTTTTCCCCAAAGGGTTTGCTGTAGTGGTGAAGTCTTCCCTAGCCTACCAAATCCATTGGGTAGGCTTGGACCAGCCCCTCTCTTTCGGACAGGATGGAGGCTAAAGCGAGGAAATAAAGAGTCACCTAGGCTGCCTTGAGCAAGTCTTCAGAGGAAAGGCGGGATATACTTCGCTACAATGAAAAAGAGGCCATTTCTGCACTAGACTGTTAACAGTGCTATTATTCCACTTTCAGCATGGAATCTGGGATCCCAAAGGCCCCTCCCTAAACTGCAAACCCCAGGATTCCATAGGATGTTGAAAGTGGCATGATAGCACTATAACAGTCTAGTGCGGACATGGCCAGAGATTCACGGGCAGCGCAGTCCACGGCGCCTGCAGTGGCTCTCCCTGCCAAGAGGGGCGCGCGTGTAGGGGTATAGAGAAGGTTACCGTTCACTCCTGTTTGCAAACAAAAACTTCTGCGTGTCTGTAGCTGACTTTTGTTTTATTCTGCGCAAGGGAACAGCGGGAAGCTTCGGATCCACGAGGCAAAAATGGAGCGTTGAAAAAAATACCCACCGTGCGAGTGCCCTCTCCGTGGTCCGTTGCTCTCCCGCTCTGCCAGCCTCTGGCTTTTCCATTTTTTTTAAATGCCATTGTTCCTCCTGCGCCCCCAGCCAAGAGAGGCGCGCGCCCTTTGCATGGCTTGTACCCTTATAAAGGAAGCTGCCTGGTCCATCCTCTCCAGGGCTGGCTGGTGCTCCCAGCGCCGCCAGGCTTGCGATGTTTCTCCGGCTCCGCGGTCACCCACACCCCGGACGCAGTTTCATCTATATAAGGCAGAACCGGCTCTTCCCCTCCCCTGAGCGGATTCTCTCCCAGAGTCCCAAATCCAGCGGGCCACAGCTGGGCTGCTGCCACCCGCACAGCTCAGCATTCTTTTGCCTTGTATGGCCAAATCCTTGGGGGTGGGAGGGAACCGGTTGGGGAAACGCTCGTTGCCATTGGCCGCCTCCGCCGCCCGAGCCCGCTCTTCCCCAAACTCGGGGGGATTAAAACTACGGCTCGTTAATTTTCATCTCTCCGCCGCAGGGATCAGAAACGCCCTTTCGGCTCTCCGAGGGCTTTCAGCCGTTTCTCTCCGACACAGGTAAGAGAACGTCCTTTGATTTCTCTTTAATAAACACCAGAGGTGGGGCTGGAAACTTCCCTTGGGCATCAGTAGGTGAGGATGGATGAGATCACTGGTTGCCAGACTAAATCCTTTTTAACAGGGTTACATTCCTTAACTCCAAGGTAACTACTCCACATTGATTTTGCTACAAAAATTAGCAAGGCTTCCACACACTGGATTATATTATCCATTAGTTGTGACATGTTTTGACACATAGAAAACTGCCTCATATGAAGTTATGAAGTTATACTCTTGGTCCATCTAAGGCCATTTCCGCACTACACTGTTATAGTGCTATTATTCCGCTTTCAACATCCTGTGAAATTCGGGAGTTTGTAGTAAATTGCAAACCCCAGGATACCATAGGATGTTCAAAGTGGAATAGTAGCACTTTAACAGTGTAGTGCAGAAATGACCTCACTTAGGATTGCCTGCAGCAGATCTGTTGGACTGTATGTCCCATCATCCTGCCCATTCTGTGGCTCATAGAGTTTTGGTCCAAAATATTGGAAAGGCTTACTCTGATGTACATCACAGTCAACCTGGTACTCTCCACGGTTCCTATGCTCATTGCCATCCATGGGTTGTGTTGACTAGAGCTGATGGGAGTTGTAGTCCAAAAAATCTGGCAAGTGTCAGGGCACCACACCTTCCACTACTGGCTTGCTGAAATTTCCACAGCTGAGGTTCAGTCTTTAGAAATGAGACCTCAATCAGAATCAGAAAGATGGAGGAAAGCTTCAATATTTTATCCCTGTTTAGTCTGAGTACATTGGGTTTTTACAGGACATAATCTGTCCTAGGTGATGTGTTCTCCTCATAATTTTCAAAGGAAGGGGCCTTTTACAAGAAATACTACTAACTTTCTTGATAATGGTGTTGCACAGTTCCAGCCCTGGAAGGAGAATCTGTCTCAACATCCTTTCACACTATGCAGTTACAGAGTTCTGATTCCGCTTTAATTGCTACGGCTGCCTCTTATGGATTCTTGGGGCTTGTTGTTTAGTGAGGCATTGGAGCTCTTTGACAGAGAATTCTAAGTATCACTCATAGAATCTAGAGCTGGAAGATACCACAAAGGTCATTCAGTCCAGCTCCCTGCTGTGCAGGAATACACAGCCAAAGCATTCTTGACAGATGACCATTCAGCCTCTGTTTAAAAATCTCCAAAGACGGAGACTACACCACACTGCCAGGCAGCATATTCCACCATTGAACTGCTCGTACCATTAGGAAGCTCTTCCTAATGTTTAGGTAGAATCTCTTTTGGTAGTTTGAATCCATTGCTCTGCATCCCAGTCTCTGGAGCAGTGGAAAACAAGCTTGCTTCCTTTCAGATATTTAAACATGGCTATCATGTCAACCTTCTCCTCTCCAGGCTAAACATACACAGTTCCCTAAGCTATTCCTCACAGGGGATGGTTCCCAGGCCTCTCTGAGCTGCAAATCCGAAGATCCCATGGGATTGAACTATGGAATCATTGTTCTATAATTGTGTACTGTGAAAAGGCCCTCAGCTAAAGCCTGTGCTTAAATATGTGAGTCTACCATCTAGTAAACTAATGCAGGAAATCCAGAACTAGAACAGATGGCCATCCAGCCTTTTCTTGAAGACTTCCAATGAGGGAATTGACTGCCTATCCCATTAACTTCTATCATCAAGTTGCTCCTATTGTTAATTCCTGGATTAAGGAAGACAAATTGAAGTGTCCTGAAGAAAGAGATCTCTTTATTATATGGTTCATCCGGTCCAGATATCTGTGGGTTTCAGTAATGTTGTCTCAGGATTTCATGGCTACAGTCCTATGTGCACAAAGTCTTTGAAGACTTACTTTTAAGCAGGATGCAAATAAAGACATACTGGGGCCCTCCATAGCTGAGCAATGGTATGCTCATGTTATAACCCTACCACTTAATACTGGGAGTGAGTTCAGATGAGCTAAGTGAGACTCAGTTCTTAATAGGCATAGATAAGGTAGGCAGTCTTTACACATTCAAACACGCAAAATACTTCAGACTCCTTGAACCACACGGCTTTTAGAAGTGATACGTTTCAAAGGCTGTGTCCAGAAACTTCTGTTCTGTCTGATTAAATGCTAACAGTATGAGGAGAAATTATTGCAAAGAAATAGTGCCTCCTAATACCGAGAGTGGGATTGTGCTACAGTCCACATGCTGGATTTTCCTAAACAGCTAGCTTCCTGAATATCCTAAACAGTCGGCTTCCTGAATCTGCCACTTGGGTTATCAGAAATCAAGCATAGGCCCTTTCTGGCTTGCAGGCATCAGTCCCATTGAATGTTGAATCTTGTCTGTTTAGAACAGGTGTGGGAATTGTGAAGTCCTCCAGATGTCATTGAACTGCAGCTCCCAGGATACCTCACCATTGGCTGTGCTGACTAGGGATGCTGGAGTTGCCACTCAGCAACATGCGGAGAGCCTCACGATTCCCACTAATTCCAAGGGAAATTGGGTTAAGTGCACACTTCTTAATGCTGCACTTGCTCAGAAATAGCATCTGTAGTAGCACTTGACATGTTCCAAAGTTGAGAGAAACCTAGAAAATGGAGCTGTGCACTCCTGTGCACCTGGTGTTTTCTGCACTTATTGTGGTTCTGTTTGGGGAAATGAACTGGCTATCTATTGGCTGTTTCTCCTGTCTCTGGCTCAAAGCTCGGAAAGAGGACTTTCTGGACTACAGTACCCAGAATACTTCAGCCCACGTGCCTAGTGAGAGTTGTAGTCTCCAAAAGTAATTTTTCCAAACTTGATTCCTGTTGTATTATATTATATTGGTTTATTTATAACTCCTCTTTCTCCAAAAGCTGGGACTTAAGTTGGCTTTAAAAAAGAAAAAAAATAGAAACGTATATAGCATACAAAAATGTGTTTGTTATTGTCGCTGTGTGCCTTCAGAATTTTTTTTCCTGATTTATGGTGAACATAAGGTGAAACTTTTGTGAAGTTTTCCTGGCAAGATTTGTTCAAAGGGGGATTGCATTTGCCTTCCTCTGAGGCTGAGAGAGTATGACTTGCTAAGGTCATCCTGTGGGGTCCCATGGCCAAGTGGGGATTTGAATCCTAGTCTCCATAATCACAGTCTAATGCTCAAACCACACTGGCTCTCACATGCAATTGATGTGTTTTATAGGCTTAAAGAACATTTAAACATATCCATAAGAAAGCAAAATTTAAGAAATTGTACAGTACACTAAGAAAAGCACTTTTCTTGAAAAACAGGAAGGTTCCCCTTCCCCCCAAAAAACAGATAAGACCCAATAAAACTGTGTGCCACAGCAATGAAGGCAGGAAAAAAACAAAGGTAACTGCCAACTTGATGAATTAATTGTGACAGTTCTTTGCTTTAATGGGAAGTATTTATCTTCTGTGATCAAAAGTAGGTGTGTTTATGTGTGAAGAAGAGTGGGAGGGAAGAAATAAATTGGATCTAGTAAATATGCAGCAGATTTGGGCCATTTCTGCATTAGACTGTTATAGTGCTATTATTCCACTTGCAACATCCTATGGAATCCTGGAGTTTGCAGTTTTCCCCTCCCAAAACTGCAAACCCCAGGATTCCATAGGATGTTGCAAGTGGAATAATAGCACTATAACAGTCTAATGCAGAAATGGCCTTGGAATGTTTCCAGGAGTAATCCATGATGCATCACCAAGCACAGAATGTGTTCCTTACAGATTAATTGCTGTCATTTCACGTATGTCAGTTTGAAAGAGTGTACACCTGGAGAGTTAGTACAGTGTGGAGATCAGAATGTCAGGCAGAGGTTCAGGGCTCTGGGACATTGCTGCCTACCCTGGTGCCCCTTTCCCCTCAAGGTGTTGGACTATGATTCCTAAGGATGTGAGCCATGGATGATATGAGCTGTAGTCCAAGAACGGGGGAGGGGGTGCCAGGTTAGAGAAAAGTGTTTTAGGACACTGCTACTCAAAATGGAAGTTCTTGGACCCATGCTTGTCCCCGAATAGTTGCCTGCTGGTCTACAGAGAGTCTCCAGGAAAGAAAGAAACACTTATAACCAATGGCATAAATATGGTACCAGTCCCTGGCACATTAGAAAAAGAAATTGCTGCCCCCTCCCAATTAGATATCTTGAAAAACACTACTACAGGAGATTGTCTCAAGAGAGCAGAGGAAGGGAGGGACTCCTCAAAGCTTATTACTTACATGCGTGAAGATTGTGTAGCCAGAGCACAGTGGGGACCTAATTCACACAAATCCCATTCAAAGGAACAAGACTTATGGAGTGGCAATATTTAGTGGACTGCACTCTAAATATGCACATACTTTGAAGAACCTCTGAAAGTTGAACTACCCTTGGATCATTAAACAATGCTGAACTTTCTCCAAACAGTGCAAAGTGGAAGGGAGAAACGAAAGCCATTTAAGGAGACATGGGGAAAGCTAGAACTGGACTGCGAGTTTAGAGCAAATAAAGAGAGTGGATCAGCCCTGACTGCCAGACCTCTAGCCCTTCCCTCAACCATTTCAGACAGCAAGGAAAACTATCCACTGCAAGTTTATAGCCTTCCTTGGGTGAGATAGCATATGCTATTTCCCAGAGTTTTAAAAAGTTATCTTTTGGACTACAGTTCCTAGAATCCCTACCCACAGTGGCCAGATTCCAGGAGATATAGTCCAAAAGTACCTTGGCTGAGCTTTATGGTGTCTCTTTTGCCTCATTTTTTAAAGGATGCAGGTCACATAGATTTTACATGCATGCATCATGTAAAGCTTAGCCTTTTGAACATCATCTCAAATGGGCCATAGCTGTAGGTAACTGAACAGCTTTGGCTGCTGGTAAATAGGTCCATAGTTCCTACAAGTAGGTCCAGTTCCTATAAAAGGGCACACAGTGCATCACTTGATTGCTTGTCACATTATTATTGAGAAGATGCCACGTTGTGTAGACTCAGTGTGTGTGAAAAGTACAGAGGAGCAAGATCGTGCCCGTTAACCTTCACTCCCAGCCTCCCCCGCTTGAGATCTGAACTTCTGAATGGAGCCAACATGGGTACTAGCTGTAGTCATGCATGCTTTTCCATACCATCTGTACTCTGCCTTTTGCAAGGCTTTGTTCATATGGATCTACCTGCCTACATCTCACATACATGGACACTTTGCTTAAAAGAGCCAGATTAGAGATACAACTTCTCAGCTGGTCCCTACACAATGGAGAGAAGTAAGATCATGCCTATTGTCTCTACCCACCAATACACTTTTGTTGTGCCTCCAGCTTCCCTGGATACCCATACAGGGTGTAACATTCAAATACGCCCTGTGGGCATAAAATCCAGTGTGTGTTAACTAGCTTCAACCAATTGCTTTCCCAGATAGAATCCTCTATTTCATTTTTGCCCCACAAAAGTGGTGATTGTATGCATGAAGGCCATGTTGAAAACTATGAAGGCCATGTTGGAAATGTAGAGAGACAGACAACTGCAGAGGTGAGGCGCTCTCGCTTTTCTCCTTGCATCTGAGCTGTTTTAAGAAGAAGTGCCATCTCAGAAGAGAAGCCTAAAAAGTTACTTTTTATTATAGCTCTCATAAATTCTAGACAGAATGTACATTGGCTGTGCTGCTCAGGGATTCTGGAAGTTGTCATGCAACATTTTGTAGTCTCATGTTGAGGAGGGAGCAGGCTTGTTTTCTGCTGCTCCAGAGACTAGGACAAGAAGCAGTGGATTCAAGCTGCAGGAGACGAGGTTCCACCTGAACCTCAGGAAGAACTTCCTGATGGTCAGAGCTGTCCAGCAGTGGAATATGCTGCCTCGGAGTGTGGTGGAGTCCCCTTTTTTGGAGGTTTTTAAGCAGAGGCTGGATGGCCATCTGTTGGGAATGCTTTGATGTGTGTTCCTGCATGGCAGGGGGTTGGACTGGATGGCCCCTGTGATCTCTTCCAACTCTAAGATTCTATGATTCCTGTTTCAAGTTTTGATTCAGTTAAAAAAGATCCATTGCAGTGCTAGAGAGCACAAGCAGACAGTGTGAACATGCCCTGGTGACATCTGAGAGGCCTTCCAACCCAAAACTTCTGGAAGAAAATTAGAAAACATTAGCTGAATAAGGTAGGACAGAGGTGGAGGCTAGTTAGTTGTGTCACTACCAGTGGTATGGGAGAAGAACAGTTCTAGACCTTTCTCAGGGCAGGAATGGTAATGTCATCTGCCAGAGTCCCAGTGTAATGGACAGGTTCTCTTCAGTCTAGCAAGTGAATGAAGTGATAATTAGGCTTTCAAGATTCACTGTTCTGCAAAGCCAGAAAATGAGAAAAGCAAGCAGGAGTTGCTCATCATTTCTGCCCTTTCTGGTGAATGAGTTCCTACATTATGTTAACTTTTAAAATAACATTTCTTTGCCATTTTCGTTTACAATTTTGCTTAAAAGACAAAGGTTGCTTTCTGGCTGAGGGATGATCTTTTGCTTAAGCTGAAGTAAGCAACACCAAGTTTAATGGTGCTTTCTCCCAGGTTACTGCACTTTGTATTTCAGCCATGCTGCAAAAATGTATTGCTGCACCACGCAGACACACATGGGCATCATGAGCAATTGCACACCAACATTTATATCCCTATTCACAGCTCCTCATTCCAGGCAGCAAGAAATATCCAGGCTTCACAGAATGATTCCCTCTGCCACCAGCCCCTTTAAATCATCAAAATGGCTAGCTAGAACAAAAGAGCAGACCTGGTTCAAGGAGGGCAGAGGCAACACTGATGAGTGACAGCAGCTGCCTGTTTTTGATTTAGCAAGTCTACCCTGTTTATAAAGCCTTTGATCCCCTGTGTTGAATTAATCATTATTTGACAAGGGGTGCTCTTGCCCTGCTGATAGCAACAAAACCATATTCTCAGTGCTGCATTGCAAACTAACATCTTTGGCAAATTCAGTTAACTGTAGTTTTTTTAAAATCTGAACTACAAAAACAACAGGTCAAATTCCTAACATCCCAGTCCTATGACTTCACTTTAGTGATGGCAGTGCTGAATCACTGCAGCTAACAAAACCACTGAAAAATCAGCATTTAATCTGGCAAGAAAGGCTGAATTTAAACCAAAACCTGGACAATGTGTTCCTGCCTCTTCTTCTGCCAGGGCCATGCAAAGGTTTCTCAGTACCAACGCAAGACGCTTTTTCTCCCGGAAGCAGAATCCAAATGCCAATACTTGTTCTTAGAAAGTCTTGCTGCCCTATACAGACATTAAGTTTTACCTTCAGCTGTGCCACCAGCTGCATGATGCCACCAAAAAATAACACTTTAAGTGTGTGGACTGCAAGCCTAGAAACCAGGGTTTGATTCCCTACTCAGCCATGAAAACCCACTGGGTGACCTTGGGCAGGTCACATACTCTCAGCACCAGAAAATTCCATGATAGAGTTGCCATAAGTCAGAAACAATTTGAAGGCACACAACAACAACATTATCCTAAATGCACTGGATCCTGACTGATCTTGGAAGCTAAGCAGGTTCATCTCTGGTTAGTACTTGGATGGGAGACTGCCAATGAATCCTAAATGCTGTAGGGTATATTTTAGAAAAAGGAACTGGCAAAACCACCTCTGAGTGTTCCTTGTATGAGAAAGCCCTGTAAAATTCATAGGGTCACCAGAAGTCAACAGGTTCCTTGAAGGAGAGACTAGCAGAGCCAGTCTTGATACTCTGTGAGCGGGGGACAAAAGGTAATTATTGTTGTTCTGTGGAAAGGTATTGGTGCCACTGATATATACACCATAGATGTCCTGAAAGTGCTGGACTGCAGACTGGATCATCCATCAACATTGGCTATGCAGGCTGGGTGTCTAGAAATTATGGTCCTACCTGAGCCCAGAATTCCACCATCCATCATGGCCACTGACCATGCTAACGGGGACACCCTGGAAATTGTAGTCCAAAAAAGTAACTTTCCCAAGTTGTAGGCCCAACATCATGTGGAGGGACATACATTCCCTACCCATGTGTCACCCTATGGAATTCTGTCACATTAAGGCTCCAGCACCTAATCATATGTACCGCTTTTCTAGAACATGAGCCCATAGGATTAACCTAAGATAAGATAACTTCATAAATGGGCCATTTTCCTAGTTAACTGAGCAGGGTTGGATGTTTTTTAAAAATTATATTTGCTTTTGCTTTTTTATATTTGCTGTATACTGAACCGTGGCCTTCATAAATTAAGGAATAAGTTAATCCAATGTTATGTGTTCAATTTCCTAATGATTTTCATTAAATATGTGTATACACACGCATACTTAGCGAATTCACACACATACACATATACTAGATCTTGGAAAAGTAACTGACCACACTGCCTGTGGGATTCTGGGAGTTGTATTGCCTAGGGGCTGCACACAACCCCCAGTCTGCCCCAATAAACACTGCCACTGTGAGGAAGGATAAAACATGAATGTGCATCTGATCACCATCACACACACACACACACACACACACACACACCATCATCATCAGTTGCTACAAGAGAAGGGCATAAAAATCTCAATTGCAGTTTGTTTGTTTTTGAGTTTTTGAATAAACTGCAGCTGACCAAGTGAGAAATATGCAGGAATACCACAGGTACCCTGAAGGCACAAGACCCAATCTGATCTTGAAACTAAGCAAGGTCAGCCCTGTTTAGTACTTGGGTGAGAAGCTGCCAATGAATACCAGAGGAATGGACTGGGAAAACTACCATTAAGTGTTCCTTGCCTAAGAAAATCCTGTGAAATTCTTGGGGTTGCCATAAGTTGACAGACAACTTGAAGGTGTACAAACACACACACACACACACACCCTACAGGAATTATAGAAGGTCCCTTGGAGTGATGAAGAAATCAAAGTAACAATGCAGGAAGGAATACAAAAGGGGAAGACATCTTCACGCTGAGATGTGCCTGTGCTCCATCCTGTCTGAATAGGAGAATGATGGCTGTGATCACATCTTCATGTTTCCAGGTGTGCTCTGAGGACAGTTACTCTAGTGTTTGGGTGTACATATCAGCCTCCCCCAATGTAGTGTCTTCTAGATATGCTGACCTACAATCCTCACCATCCACACTTAAACTAGGAGTGATGGGAGCTGTAGCCAAACACTTGGAAGTGATGTGTTGGAAGTAATGATATTACATGTCACACTTTCTGAGGAAGGGGAGATAATGAGGATATTTTGAAAGATAACATGATGGCTACTACAGTTATCTGCTCTCAGTTTAATGAGTAACATTTGCTCCTTGATTCAGCATACTGCAGGAGGTTGTCAGTTTGGGGATGGAGGGGAATTTTGAGTGATCAGAACAATTCAAATTAGTAGATTAGTAACATGAGCCGGAATGGTGTAGTGATTTGAGTGTTAGACTAGGATTCTGGGAGACCAGGGTTCGAAACCCCATTCAGCCATGGAAATCCACCAAATGATCTTGGGCAAGCCACACTCTCTCAGCCCAAGATGACAGACCTTTTCTGAATAAATGAGAAAACCATATGATAGGCTCAGTGTAAGTAGGAGTTAACCTGAAGATTCATAGCAAGAATATGTTACTTGGGAGTCATGTTATCTGTAAGTAACAGGTAATACATCACTTTTTAAAGAAAAGGTAATGCTAGTGTTAGATTCTATAATGAACTTTTCAAGATCTGATTCCACGCAGCTAGAGACCTCTCCACCCCTACCCCATGAAAGCTGATATAAATGATGAAACTCCTGCTTCTGTGTGTGTTTCTGAAAGCTGAATCTGTTCTTCAAGAGCAATTGCAAGGATGCAGAACTCTGTAGCTCAGCATACAAGAGGCTGGAATTCGAGCATCATGTATTGGCTCTTGGCTTCGGCCAGCTGTAACTTTCTTTGCGATAAGGCTAATGGAAAGGGGGGCAGTTGGTGACAAATATAATGTTGGGCAAAGTCCCACTAGAGGCAGCAGGACAAAGAAGCTTTTATTCTCTTTGTAGTGGGAGGTGTATTCCAACCTTGAACTAATCATCCCCGTCCCCCATCCCCCCCCCACATCTTCCTGGGGCTGGCAGAGAAGGGCTTCTTTTCTAACCTGCATTAACAAGCCAGCCTTTGAGCTCTGCAATTATTGTCCAGATACAGGTTTTTGCTCCTCCTCCCCTTGCTAAACAGCAGTTCACTCCTCCTGCAGCTGTGTAACTGCTGAGCATACTCTTATCAGCTACAGAAAAGAGCTGTGTCTGTGTTAGAGAACAAGAAACTGAACATGTTTAATCCTAGAGGCTGCCCAGTAGAGTCTCCAGAAGGAAAGTCTCTTGCGAAGGAGGAGGCATTGCACTGAAAGAAAAACTGAGAGCTGTGTTGAGACTTAAAATGGTGGATTCCTGCCCACTGGAATGGAGGATGAACACTCTTAAGTTTTAAAATGGCCATAAAACTGCATATGAAGGTATTGAAATTTTTAAGGGAGAAGGGTGCGTAGGCCATTTCCAA
Organism: Iguana delicatissima; assembly: GCA_948472985.1. Classification (NCBI taxonomy): domain Eukaryota; kingdom Metazoa; phylum Chordata; class Lepidosauria; order Squamata; family Iguanidae; genus Iguana; species Iguana delicatissima. The sequence goes on along the minus strand of CAOKZL010000283.1, from coordinate 753,742 downwards.
AAGGACTCTACGCTACCATTGTAGCAGTTCAATCCCTCTTTAATTGTCATGGCTCTGTCCTGTGGTTTGTACTTTGGTGAAGTGATTAAACTTCTCTGTGAGATAGCTCTAGCACAGTTGTTTGGGGGTGTGAAACTCCAATTCCAGGATTGTGTTACCCTGTTTACTGGGGGTCCCGGGAAGAACACTAAAATGTGCTCAACTATAGGTGGGGAAAATTAGCTCAGAGCACTGCTTTAGCGTTACGAGAGGCAGGGTAACTTAGCAGGATCTTGTCACCCAGTGTTTACCGGGTCAGGCCAAGTCAAGGAGCAGACCGGTTTGAAAGTAATGGATGATCTTTTATTAAATACAGGCACACAATGTAAGCAACACACGCACACAGATCACTAAAGAAAATAAAGGTGTGAGTAAGATAGCAGGATTTTCAGAGGGATAGTTGGTTTGGGTGATACGACACCTGTTCCTGAAACCTGGAAGAAGATAGAGAGCGATGCTGGGGTTTGGTGTGTCTCAGCACGTGGAGCTGAGGGGTAGCTCACCAAGTAATGCGGCAGCAAGGCGGTTGGAACTCGGGAGCGATCCGAGGAAGGTCTCGGAATCAGGGGTTCTTATATGGAGAAGTGTGACTGCAGGCTATGCTTTACTCGGGGACAACAATGAGTTTTGGGTGCGAGACAACGTCTCCAAAAGGTCACAATTTAGCATGATTGAGTTAAGTCCAAATTGAGAAAGAGGTAGACTGTATGCAAATGCTCAGTACTTGGCATTCAAGCTTCTAGCTTGCCAAGTTACCTGCTCGAGGCAGGGAGTCCTCTGTAAACAGCATGCATACATAATGAGGGTGTTTGCCAACAGGTCTCCTAAAGTGGTGATCTGGCTATTTCTGGCCTGCCTGTATTGTCTTGGGATATTGCAGCGTTTGATGGCTGAGTCTAGTTCTGGGCTTGTCCGGGGGCCTCACAAACACGTGGAGAGGGGTGGTATGGTAAGGCCGAATTATGATATCCAAGTGCTATCGGGTGCTATCGCCAGGTAGGCCTAAACTGCAGTAACAATTGCATTCAATTGCATTCAGTTTACCCAACAGTGAGGGAAAGGAGTGGTTAAGAGGAGGCAGAATGTTGCCATTCCCAGTAGGCTCAGGCAAAAGCAAACTGCTGCAGCCTTTCCTAGCTTGAGTGTTCTTCCTACAGAATAACTTTTGCGCTCTTGACCACATTCTGATATTGCTTGGCCACACTTGTCCTGGTTTTCAAATGTGAAATGTTGAAGGACATGGGTAACTGTGCCCAGATGATCCATGTACCTGCTTATCAACCTGCTGTCCGTGTGCTAAATGTTCAGATGAGCAACTTTAAGGCCTTTCTTCTCTCTCTTTATAATTGTTTATTGTTACATTGGATTTGGGCAGGATGACCCTTCAAATACCTCTGTAAAGAAGGGGACATGGACACTCTTGACAGAATCTTGTCCACCTACCTCTTTATTTGATGAGCTGGGAGCCTTTAATTAATTGCTGTTAACTATTCTTATTAGGAAGTGGTAGTAGTTCAAGGAAAGAACACAGATCCACATACTGCTGTTTGCCCAGCTAGACAAAGAGTATAAGTGGGAAGGGGGTGGAATGCTTGGAATCTGCTAGGAACAGATAACTAATTTCCTGCTTTTTCCTGAGTAGGCCTGGAGCTTGTGCTCATTTGTGAGTGTTCTTTTGTGCAAATAAAGTCAAAGAAGGCTGGTTAACTGTGGGTTGTTCATTCACAGGGAAGACTCTCGGCGTGGGAATAGTGAATAGGGTTGCCAACTTCTTTTTTTCTTCCACTAGCCTGTGCTTTCAACAGTTGCTTGGCAGCTGTTACTAAGCAGAAGGTTCACCTGTCCTTGTAGCCTCTTGCTGCTCTACCTCTTGCCTCTACTGACTAATTTACTTTCCTCAGCATCAGACTTACAGTGTGCCCTCATTTGGCACGACCTCCACATACACAAATGTGACGTCATGCAAACCGTCACTCTCATCATGGTCAATGGACGCAATGGGCGTGCAGGCACAGGCGCACACACGTTGCATCCACTGACTACAATGGAACATGAGACTCATGGTATTTGTTTTACAAAGGGGTTCCTGGAACAGAACCCCTACATATAGAGAGGATGCACTGTATCTGCAAAAATATTAGATTGTGATGACAGGCAGGATGGGAAAAATGTTTGGAAGTCTCACATGGGAGGTTCCCTTACCCCCAAAGCTTGGGAAAGCTACTTTTTTGGGCTGTATCTTCTAGATCAATGGTTCCCAAACTTTGATCTTCCAGATGTTTTGGACTTCAGCTCCCAGAATTCCTGACTGTTCACCAAACTGGCTAGGGCTTCTAGGAGCTATAGTCCCAAATACTTGGAGGACCAAAGTTTGGGAACCACTATAATCTAGATTCATCAAAGTTGTAGTGCAAAAAGGTAACTTTCCCATGCTCCACCTGCCCCAAGCATGGACAGCTGTTTCTGTGCTCGGAAGGCCATCTGACAAACATGAATTGAAGTGACTTATTGTAGTTACAGATTTGTTGTAAAGGTTGACCCAGTTAAGGTTTGTAATATCAGGTACACTGGATGTTGCTGTCTGCATTGCTTTCAAATGTTGCTTTTTACAAACGTGCCATTTGTAAAATAAGGGGTGGAGGTGGTGATGATGGTGGTGGGAGAGTATGAAAACATCATATCTTTAACATTCCAAATAATTTCTCCAAAATTTGAAAGTATAAAAGATGAGATATCTATGTAAAAGGGACTTCTGGAGCAGGTAGCCATGTTTGTTACTTTTGCTGCAAGAGAGACTAAAAGTCTTGTGGTACTTTGAGAACAGACTTACTGCTGTGCCTTACAAACATACAAATATAAACCTCCATGGACCAGAATCTATTTCACCAGATGCCTCTGATGTGGTAGGCCCTGCCTCTTGAAAATATATGCCAATCTTGCCCTTGCTCAGACTGGATGAGGGCGATGGTAGTTGTACCATGTATTTGGAAGTGGCACAGGGTGGGCAGTGGGGAAGGCACTGGCTTGATGCCATAGTAACTTTGTTGCTCTTTAAGATGCCATAATACACTCAATAGAAGTTGGATTGTCAGAGAAATCTTTTTTTGTAGCTGATGTTTTAATGTTCCATGGCACCTGTAAGATGTATAGAATGACCTCATAGTATAAGGTTATTGAGATATATTCCCTCTCCCACTCTCTCTCAGTCTCTGTCTATCCATCCATCCATCCATCCATCCATCCATCCATCCATCCATCCATCCATCCATCCATCCATCCATCCATCTATCTATCTATCTATCTATCTATCTATCTATCTATCTATCTATCTATCTGTTTCAATCAGCTTTATATTTTAAGGTCATTCTACACACACACAAACACACACACACAACCATCCACAGCCCCATAATATACCAGTCACAATATTGTCTGATAATTAATGTAGGGTTTAACAAATAGAATTCTTATCTTCCCAAAGTCAGGTGCACGTGCATCTGTAAGTATCTTTTTTTTCAGAAGGTAGTCTGTCTGAATTCAGGTGATCTTGCTCCCAAGTATATCAAAACTTTTCCATCTTTCTGACTTCTGCTTACATTCTCATCCCATCCTTGATTTGTATCTGCCTGTTAGACTTTTTTGCCTTTCTTGCAAGGAAGTCTAAGCAGATATCTTTCCTACTGATTAAAATGTGTTTGTGTGAATGTTTCAATTAAGTGTGTTTTTAACCATTCACATTTTTAGAATACTCATAGGTGTGTGGATATTAATTTCACCTAAATGCAGCACAACTCTTGCAAACATCTGAAGCAAGGTTTGCTCTGTCTTGCAAGCAATCTGGGAAGTAAGGAATTGATATTTGCATCAAAAAGCTCAAAGTGGGCAAAATCCTTGCTATCCTAGTCCAAAGAGAGCTTCAACTAGTTACTTTTTTGGACTAAACTCCTAGAATCCTCCAGCCAACATGGCTTGCCAGCTAATAGAGTACATGGCTTGTTGTGCTAGTTGGAGGATTCTGGGAACTGTAGACCAAAAAAACAACTTTCTCGAGCTCTGCTCCAAAAGGAATTGGGGATAGGATTGCAATGTAGGTTGCGGACGTGTGGAAAGATTCAGAGCCAGGTAAAGGCATGGGGTGAAAGAATTATTGGGAACAGGACTCTTTGTTGTCCAGCAGGTTTGATCTGCTTGGGCTTTTATTGTAGCAATCAAATTGTTGGATTTTCCCTTCCCAGGTCAAGCCAAATCTGCCAAGATGTCCAGCAAGCGAGCCAAGGCGAAGACCACCAAGAAGCGTCCTCAGCGTGCCACATCCAATGTCTTTGCTATGTTTGACCAGTCACAGATCCAGGAATTCAAGGAGGCTTTCAACATGATAGACCAAAATCGTGATGGGTTCATTGACAAGGAAGATCTGCATGACATGCTGGCATCTATGGGTAACAAAGCAATTTGACTTCTATGTTATTTCAGCACAAGCAGGTACAGTATGGTGCCTAATAGCTATTGCCTCACCAATGGGGTATGTGGGGGAACGGTGCAAAAGCATCAGCAACCAGAACATTGCTGGGTCATCTTAAATGCCCCCTTCCTTCACTCTCCATCAGGGAAACAAGAGCCATGTTGGGATGGGATAGTTGAAAGTTGGGGTTTGGAAGGCAGAATCAGAGGGTTGGAAGAGACAACAAGGGCCATCCAGTCCAACCCCCTACCATGCAAGAATATACCATCACAGCATTCCTGACAGATGTTGCTCTAGAATCTGTTTAAAAACCTCCAAAGGGCAGAGTATTCAACTGTAAAACCTTTTTTCTTTCTTTCTTTCTTTCTTTCTTTCTTTCTTTCTTTCTTTCTTTCTTTTTCCTAATGTTTAGGTGGAATTTTTTTTGCTGAAGTTTGAATTCATTGTTCTGTGTACTACTCTTTGGAGCAGCAGAAAACAAGCTTGCTCCATCTTCAATATGACATCCTTTCAAATATTTAAACATGACTATTCTGTCACCTCTTAACCTTCTCTTCTGCAAACTAAACATCCCCAGCTCCCTAAGCCACTCCTCATAGGGTAGGGATTCCAGGCCTTTTACCATTTTGATCGCCCTCCTCTGGTCATGTTCCAGGTTGTCAATATCCTTCTTGAATTGTGGTGTCCAGAACTGGACACAGAACTCCAGGTGAGATCTGCCTGAATTAGAACAGAGTGGTACTATTGAGTGATATGGTGGGATCAGACAATGATTAGGAATGACAGTTACCTTCATCCAGGTTGCTGGAGATTTACAGTAGCTCATCTTGCTCCATAATCTGTTCGGTATGAAAGGTACAAGAACTCTGTCCCAGATCCAACCTGGCAATCTTCCTGCCCTAAGAGCTTGTGATATAGGGCAGGATATAATATTTAAATACATGAATTAGAATGATTCTCACCCTTGGAAAAATGGGTGGGGAACATGTGGCACCACAGATATAGTGAGATTGTAACTTCCAGTAGCCTCTAACCAGCATAGCTAGTGGTGAGGGAAACTGAGACCTGGAGATTCATCACATTAGGAGCCATATATTATACCTCCCTTCTCTAAGATTACATGTGCATAAAGGCTGTAGCGCTGAACAAGAAGCACATGAAGAAATGAGGAAAGTAGGATAAAAGAGAAGCCCCTGTTCCCCACTTTTTAAAAGGGAGTAGCATTAAAAACAAAGATCCATACCTTTTTTATTCAAATTGAATGTTAAAAACCATCATATATTTACATACTCTTAAAAGATGAGCAGATATTGAATAGTGCCTGAACATTTATCAAAAAGGACTTAAATATATAGAATCAGTAAATATAAAAAATTCACAATCTCACTGAGAACACCCCTGTCAAATGTATAATGAATGATAAGGAACCAATAAAATAAGACTCTCCTAAACACATTTATAACCCCCTGTTCCTTTCACCTTTGTCCAAAAGAAGAACTGGGCAACTCTTTTCATTTCCCTTGCAGCAACAGTGGGCTAGATCCAGACTTAGGCCCTTTTCGCATGCCTTTTTTTTTGCGCGAGAGCCCCTTGACCGTCGCGTGAGCGCGCTCCCACTCGCGTAACGCTCATGAGGCTCAAGCAGGCGAGCGCACATTTTTTTCTTTTCGTCTCTAAGCTGAAAATAATGCGCGCTCGCGCAATGCTTGTGACAGCCTTGCACACTTACCTGCGTGCGGTGTGTCGTCCCAGGCGAGCCGGTCGCGCTTCCTCCCCCAGTGCAGCCTACAGCTCCCAGACTGCGCTGCGGAAGGAAGGGGCGGGGCGCTCATGCGACAGTCGTACTAGGAGGAAGCCAATGCGGGAGGCAGAGGGGCTGTCGTGAGCGGCTTGCGCAAGTGGCTGCTTGCGCAAGCGGCGCTCCCCGCTGCCGCGACGAAGGTACGTGCAAAAAGGGCCTTAGGCATGCTTAGAGCAGACCCACTGAAATCATCAATGGGACTTAAATTAGTTGCAATTCAGACTTTGTCATAAGTATATCTGGAGCCGCTTGTAGCTTCTTAGCTCTCTCACTATAGTCCTCTCTGTGCAATAGAGGTAAACCTGGGCATTTCTTTCATAGATGGAGATGCACTGAACAATGTGTTTGGCCATGCATTGTTGGTGCATCAGTAAATTTTGAAGTGCTTCTGTTTAGCAAGACATTCACAGTCCCCACAGTCACACTTAAAGAAGAATCCAAAAAAGCAAGTAGCAATGTTGGTCTGTATCAATGAACCAGTTCTAGCAGTTTTCCTCTTCACTAGCAGCAGGTCTTTTGTAAAACTAATGGGTCTGAGTTTCCCATTTCAGTCCAAAACCCTTTGTGTTAGAACAGGAGTGTCTGACTGTTACCCTGATTTCTGGAGTCCCTTGGGGGACACCTCAATGTGCTCCATGTGATGGGAAATGGAAACTAGCCAGAGCACAAGCAATAGCAATATGAGAGGCAGGGTAACCTAGCGAGGTCTTTTACCCAGTTTTTACGGGGTCAGGCCAAGCCAAAAACCAAACAAGAATGTCCAATAAATGATTTTATTGAATGCAAGTATCATGCACAAACACAATCACGCACCCACGCACCCACGAGCTATTAAGAAACAAAAGAGAGGAAATTGGATAGGGGAGTATTGGAGGGGTACAGCTGGGGTAATACTGCACCTTTTCCTGAAGTCCTGGGTCTGGAAAGGCAGCGAAGAAGTGGGGCTCAGCACGGAGAGAGCTGAGGGGATTACTTGATGGCCCAAGCAACGGTCTGCTGGGGTTACCAGGAGCGATCCAAAGAACCACTCAAAAACTGGGACTATTTGTAGGGGAAAAAGTAGCTGGAGGACTGATCCTTTCCTGGGGAGAACAATGGGTGTTGCAATGAGAAAGAAGCTCCACTATGGTAACATCCTTTGCGTGAAGAGATTACAAGGTGTTGCCAAAGTCTCGGGATCTTCGGCTGCATTTGGTTGTGGTGTGACTTCATGTAAATGGTCCTCGCCTGATAGGATATTTGCCCAACTTGGGGCAAACACGCTAATCCCCTCAAGTCGGCTTCTCAGGGGCTGAGGACCCTTTGTTTATTGTGGGTTTGCACAGCTTGAGGTCTCCTGGGGCTACGTGACTGGGGATTTTACTGGCCTGACCTGGTTTTTGATTGTTTTGACCATTGCTGCCTACGTGCCCATCCAGGTGACCTCTCAGGCACATTGAATCATATTTTAATATCAAAATTGTAGTCCCTGGGACAGGGTTTACCAGTGAGAAAATATGACAACAATATATTATCGCTGGGGAAAAGCCATTCTCACTCCCAGCCTTTTGTTGTTATTTGCCATCAAGTTAACTTCCACTTATGATGACCATGTGAATGAGAGGGGAGCTCGCATGGTGTAGTGGTTTGAGCATTGGACTGCAGCTCTGGAGACCAAAGTGCACATCCCCCCTCAGCCATGGAAACCCACCTTGGGCACTCTCTCAGCCTCAGAAGAAAGCAAAGGCAAACCTCCTCTGAATATATCGTACCAAGAAAATCCTGTGATAGGGTTCCTTTAGCAATGCCATAAGTTGGAAACAACTTGAAGTCGCACAACAGCAACAACACGAATAAAGACCTCCAGGAGCCTTGGTCATCAGCTCAGGTCTTCCAAATGCAGGGCTGTGGATTCTTTGACTGAACCAATACACCTATAGTGCTGTCTCCTTCTTTTCCTTCCAATTTACCAAGCGCATCATCTTTTCTAGTGAGGCTCATGATATTTCCAAAGTGTGACAGCCAGTTTAGTCATTTTCAATTCTAAGGAGAGTTTAGACTTGATTTGCTCTAAGACCCATTCATTGTTCTTTTTAGGCATCAGTGATAACCATAGAACTCTTCTCCTACCCCCACATTTCTCTTCTCCTACCCCATATTTCAAATGAGTTGATTTTCCTTCTTCACCATACAGCTTTCATGCCCATATACAGAAACGGGAAACTGGATAATTTGAACTTTGGTGTTTAATCTTCACTTTTGAGGACCCTATGTACTTCCATTCTACTTGTGAGAAATTTAGCTAAATTCAAGGAGAACAGGGAAACCCGAGGGGGCTGGCATCTGACATCATTCCTGCTAAGCAGTCTTGAGGCTTTGACCTTCTGGTCCCTAGCTTTGCTAACCGCTGTTGCCTGTCCATCTTCCCACCAGCTCCGCAGTAAAGTCACAACAGATGGAAAAGTTCTGGGATTTCAGAGCCAGAAGATTTATCCAGAGTTGAGTGGAAAACTCAATAAATGTTATGGAGAATACAAGTCATGTGAAACAACAGCTGTGTGAAGTAAACATCTGAGTGAATGGGAAGGAACAGGACAGTATAGTTGAGGAGTAGGGAGCAAAGGAGCTGTATTTGTACAGATGACCACTAGGGGGCAACTTGTGGTTACATACTTGTGGGTAAACCTATGGATTCTTTTTCTTTTTCCTCCTAGTTTAAAGTTGAACTACTGAGAAGTAATTCAGTCAGAAAATGGGGATTCTGCAGACATGCATGCAGTCATGCTGCGCAGACTGGGATTTCCTCCCTATTTATTTGCAAGTCATACTGACTTGGCAATTTTTAACCCCCAGGGTTGCTTTTCTTCCTTCCTTCAGCCTGCCATTCCTGATTTGCTACCTCGCAGATTTCTGACTAATTATGTTAATTTCCTAAGCCATATCCCCAGGATCTAGTTTGATGGGCAATTTATGGGGAAGGCTTCTAGGAAGAGGAGCATTCACCTTTGTTTGAGAGGACAAGCTCACAGGGGCATTTTATTGCCTTGGCTTCGCTGCACTGGAGTGTGATGTTTGTGTCCAGGTTTCTATTACCAATCTCTCGGAAAAAGAAAGGAGCAAACCTCACATTGCGAGGATGTACATATGTGTGTGTGTACCTTCGAGTTGCCTGTTGACTTAACAATGACCCCATGAAATTCACAGCATTTTCTTAGGCAAGGAATACTTAGTGGTGGTTTTGCCAGTTTCTTCCTCTGAAATATAGCCTATAACAATATTCCTTGACAGTCTCCCGTCCAAGTACTGACCAGGGCTGACTTTGCTTACTTTCCAAGATCAAATAGGATCTGACACCTTTAGGGCATTTAGGCCCCCACTACCAGGATATCAGAGCTGAATGGCATCAATGTTTTTGGTCATGTTTTCCCCATCTTTTGGACTGCTTTGGTGAAGAAATACATCATCCAGTAACTGTACCCTGTAACCAAAGGCTAATTTATACTGCATTCCTGTAATCACTTTTATTTTTTATTTATATTCCGCTCAATAGTGGCGCCCTGGTGGCGCAGTGGTTAAATGCCAGTACTGCAACCACAAGGTTGTGAGTTCAGTCCTGCCAGGCTCCAAGGTTGACTCAGCCTTCCATCCTTTCGCTGGTCAGTAAAATGAGTACCCAGCTTGTTGGGGGCAATTAGCTAAAAATACATTGTAAACCGCTTAGATAACACTTAGTTGATAGGCGGTATAGAAATAAATAAATGCTAAATGCTAAATAGATGGAGAGGTTTTTCAGAGTGGCTTACATATTCATAAAAACAAGTCAAGGCAGTCCTTGACCTCTGGGTGACCATCCCAAAAGGTATAACACACACAAAAAAGAGAGGATAGGGAGAGGAAAGGAAAAGAAGAAAACCCAGGAACTAGTTCTTAGTTTTTTGGTGTATCCACACTGCACAATTAGAGCAATTTGATAATACTCCACTGGGGAGTCTAGTCCAATCCTCTGAACTACACGTGTAAAATTAAAATCTTCCATCCACTACAAATCCCAGGATTTCATTGGATGGAGTCATACCAGCTGAAGTGGTATTGAAGTCATATAACTATGTAATGTGGATATACCCATTATATGAAGTCAGGTGGGATGAATGCTGGATGACAAGCTGGGGAGAGGCAAAGCCCAATGAAGCTAGCTTCCCAAGAGGACTTCCTTCATTCCCTTCCATATTTTGGCAGAATGGCTTAGCTGCAAATTGTAAGCCACCCTGAGTCCCAATTTTGGGGAAAAACCAGGATATATAAAAAAAAGATGATGATGACAATGATGGGAAGAAGCAGTAGCAGCAAGTAAATCTTACCAAATGGAATGGGATAGGGATGGGCCAACTGAATCCTCGAATCCTTGGCAAGGATTTGAGATTTGCGGATCTGAATCCCCAGGGCAAAATAGGCAAACGGAATCTTTTGAATCCGGAAGTGCCCACTGCCCCTCCATTTCCCCCCTCACATTCCAGCCCTCTGCAAAGAGCAGTGTGCAGGGCACACCACAGCCTGCACTCACGTCCAGAATCAGGCCCGCAGGGGCAAGTAGGACCAGCCACGGCCGCTTTCCTGCAAGCCCTGGGGCCTGAGCTCAGGCGAATGCCGGGGATCGGGCCGCAGGGGTGAGTAGGTTCTTGCACGCCCTGGAGCCTAAGCTTGCTGTAGCAGGGGTGTAAAAAGAGGGCCATTGTCCCTTCTCTGCACCCCCCCACCGCTGCTGGTGTGAGCGCTTCGGAGGCGGCCTGCAGTGACATGCAGAGTGGATGATCGCTTTTTAAACCTTTTTTTAAAAAAAGGATTCGAAAGATTCGAAATTCATGAGATTCATGGATTCCTAGAGCCTTCTGGGGATTCAGATCTGAATTTGGAAAATTCTGGATTCATCCCATCCCAAGAATGGGGCTTACTTTTTAATACATATGTATTGGGTTGTGCTGTTAGGACTTTGCATAGGCAAAAACAAGTACTTTACAAAAGCTTGATGTAAAGCCTCGGTCTCTGTTCCGGAGACACCATAAGCTATGAGCATCAGCTTGTACTACTCCCAGAACATTAATGAATCTCAATTAGAATTATGCATTACTGGAGTGGTTCAAACATAGTTAGATGCAGGCAAATCTATGGACATTTCCATGATCTGAGGGATCTATATTCATACAATCTTGGATGTTATCTGTATTCTTGGTGCGAGCTGTCACATTCAGCTCATTCAGAGTATAGTACATTTACAGCCTCCAATACATTTCTCTTGAGGAGAAAAATGAACTTTTCATGTGATTCAGGATATATGTATAAATGTATGGTTTGTGTTCAAGATATATTTAATGGTAGAATTAACCCTACTTCCAGCTCTGTGTCAGCTTCATTGGTGACCTGCAGTTTGTGTTTTCCCTCCTGTGCCCAAATGAACTGCTATCACTGGGTTGGCCCCAGTCTCAAGTAGAATTTCAGACCTTGGAAAAGTGAGCCTTTTTGGACTACAACTCCCAGAATCCTCAAACTAGCACTGGCTATTGTAGAATTCAAGGATTTCTTGTCCAAAAGCCATTTCCTAATATCTTGTCAAATTTAGTTCCTATTGAAAAGAGTAGGACTTGATTTAAAGCTTAGGTAGCTTATTCCACTAACATAGAGTCTAGATCTAAACCAGTCTGTAGAAACATACCAGAGATTAAAGCCCATCTCTATCTAATACCACTCACTGTTCTGTGGTATTACAACTTTTGTTCTATGACTATGGGATGACCATTGAGTGAACGATGGCCCTGTATTATGGAAGAGAGTTTGGCTAAGTTAGGTGCAGAAAGAAGCTAAATATGTCCACTCGCCAATTTTCAGTGAATCATTTTGTATCTGCTGGTTGCTGAGGTTCTTGATTTGATTCTGCAAAGCAGTTCATGTATTCTGAAGTAACTCAGCTGTAAGTAATTCAGATTAGTTATGTGTTAATAGTTGAGAAGTTCTGAGTATATGTTCCTGCTTTGTAATCATGGAATACAGTGGTGGACCAGTGGGAATCTTGTAAAATTTATTTATTTATATCCTGCCTTTCTCCTAATATGGGACCCAAGATGATTTACAACAAATAAAACAAAGTACTGGCAAAATTTTATTATATCTCAGTTCAAAAAACAAAACAAAAATTCTGTTAAAAGCACAAAGTTGGAACAGTCTAAAACACATTTAAACATAATAAAAAGAATAAAAGCACAGCACATCCCATTAACAATATCCTTCTGCCACATGAGTTAAGACCTAAAGGCTTGCTTATATGAAAAGGCCAGTGGAAAGAGAACACAGAGGGGGTCAATCTAAGCTCCTGTATGAGGAAGTTCCAAAGCCAAAGAGCAACCGCTGAGAAGGCTCTTTCCCATGTCCTCACCAAACATATCTGTGATGTCCTGGGACCAAGAGAAAGCCCTCCCTCAAAGATCTTAAAACTCAGTCAGGTTCATATCAGAAGATACAGTCTTTCAAATCATCTGTGCCCAAGCCATGTAGGACTTCAAAGGTCATAACCAGTATCTTAAATTCTGTTCAAAAATGGACTGGTAGACAGCAAAGGTGTTTCAACAAGGGTGTTACAAGTTATATGTTTCCTGTTACCAGCCTGGACCAACCTGTGTTTTAAACCTGCTGAAATTTCAGAGCACCTTCTAAAGGCAGCCCAACTTAGGCTCTTTTCGCATGCCTTTCTTTTTTGCGTGAGCGCCCCTTGAGCATTGTGTGAATGGGAGCGTTGCTCCGTATGACGCACTCCCACTCGTGCGACGCTCATGAGGCTAAAGCGGGGCGCATGTGCATTTTCTTATTTTCAGCTGTAAACCAAAAATACTGCGTACTCGTGCAATGCTTGCGGTGCCCTCGTGCATTTACCTGCGTGCGGTGCTTCGGCGTGCCAGGCCGGTTGCGCTTCCTTCCCCCAGCGCAGCCTACAGCTCCCAGACTGTGCTGTGGAAGGAAGGGGCGGGGTGCTAGCACGACGGTCGCGCTACCAGGAAGCCGATGCGGGAGCCAGAAGGGCTGTCGTGAGTGGCTTGTGTGAGTGGCTGCTCGCGCGAGCGCCGCTCCCCACTGCCGCGACGAGGTAAGGTGCGGAAAGGGCCATAGAGTGCATTATTGAAAAAGGAATCCTGTACCACCAGCAAAATGACACATCTACAAGGATCCTGATTCAGAACAGAACTTGAGAAAATTACTTTTTAAAAAAATTATAATTGGCCACACTGGCTGAGAGATTCTGGAAACTATAGTGCAAAAAGGAATGTTTCCAAGTTCTGAGAGAGAAGTAGTTACTGGCAACACTCAGGGGGAAAAGGCAGTTATATTTACTGACTTACACATTTCTACAGTTTTTGCTTGCAGCTCCCTAAAGGTAAACCTTCGCATTAGGATCAGCACACAATAAAACATCCATTCAGTTGGATGTTTTTGTCCCTCCTGAGGTCATAATAAGGAACTCAGCAGGGGCAATTGACAGATTTAAATGTCTTTCTGTTGGCTTTGCTATTGCTGTTGTATGTTGCTGGGTGATTCTGGTTTTAATTTCTTAACAGTTTCATCTTGTCCAGTAACAGATGGATAAGTCAATGCAATAAAACTCCAACAGAGATTTTAAGGCTGAGCCCTCAAGAGCCAATGGCACTGAAACCAAAGGCTAACTCCTCATTCATCTGCATTTTTCAGGGAAGAATCCTACTGATGAGTACTTGGAAGGCATGATGAGTGAAGCTCCTGGTCCCATCAACTTCACCATGTTCCTCACCATGTTTGGAGAGAAGCTGAATGGCACTGATCCAGAAGATGTCATCCGCAATGCTTTTGCCTGTTTTGATGAGGAGGCCACAGGTATGCAGATTAGTGTTCCATTGCACACCTTGGGAAATGTTAGTTTTTTGACTGCACCTTCCAGAATACTGCAACCAGCATGGCCAATGGGGGATATTGTTCAAAAAATAAGACTTCCTAAGTTCTACACCTTTGTAACTCAAAGTTCTCAGTTAAGATGCGTTTGAGAACAAGGAAGAATGCATCTGACTATCTGCATCTGAAAAAATGCGTTTTTTATTCCTATTACAGGCATACCTCACTTAATGAAATAGATGCGTTCCTGGGCATTACTTCTTTAATAGAAAAGTTGGTACCAGAAGCAGAAATAACATGGAAAAAATAGGTTCCTACGCCACACACACAAACAGCTCTTCATTATGTTTCAGCAAACTTTTTATTCAAAACAATATGCATGTGTGAAATGAGACAATCAGGTCAAGTAAGCCTTAATAGGTAAACAACAACATTTTGAACTTTCTAGAGGCCACTTGAAAGCTTCTTCCAAAAAGCACCCTGGGATGTCTTTTTCTTTCATTAACATCTGCTTTTATTATGATTTCTGTTTTGGTGGCTAACCTTACAGATCAATGCTTTTTTAACATGTTGGTGGTAGTGATGATGCAAGCTTGTTTACGCTTCCATTTTCTGTCTGTTTTGCTGTTCACACATGCTCAGTAAGGAATCCTGAAGGCAGCCATTTTCCTTGCCTGCTCTAGTCAGCCATAAATGGCTATGGTAGATAGGCTGGAATGGAATCCTGCTATTTCCCAGCTCAGGTTTTATTGCAGACACACTGCTGCAGCCCAGTGCTGAAAGTCTGTTTCACCAGTACTCCTTTACCATCCTTCCACTACTGATACTACTAAAAGACTTCCAATTCAACAGAGGAAGAAGGTGTAGCTATAAAAAGACTTTGTAAAAAGAAGCTTCTTTGTCAGAGGCTTTGTTAACTGAGGTATACCTGCATTTTAATTTGCACCATTGAGAGTTACCATTAAGCCAAAAGCACAGTAAAAATAAAATAATAGACAAAGTGGTGGCCCAGTATATCTTGTATTTACAGTGATGGTAATCATAAAGCATAACAGGTGAAGCAGGCAATGACAACAAACAAGTGAAATATAAAAGCAGATTACATTAATTAATCAAATGATAATGGATAGCAAATAGGATGTAAGACAAATTGTATTAAATTTAGCACCCACTCTAGGCCAACTAACATAAGTATTTTAAATTCACAGCTATAAGAGAAATGCAAATTTACTATTCCAATGGAGAGCTCTAAATTCTTAGATGGTTTCAACGAGAAGATCCAAAAAGTATTTTTAACCTTTTTTTTTTTAACAAAAGGGTTCCAAAATGTCTTTAAATATAATCCACAAAAGTTGAGAAAACCCAGGGTGATAAAATCATCAAAATCATATCTTTTTTTTAGCATTAAAAATGAAGAGAAAAATTCAAGAGAAACTGCTTCTCCCTTGGGAAGGTGTGCTGTAGATTTCAGAAAAGAAAGTTTCAGCAGCAAAAGAGGGGAAAAGGTGGCTTAGCTAAATGTATTCAAAGAAGGTTGCAGGCCAGCAGGTCAAACGGCTAAAACCATTAGAGCAGCGCAGAAAGAGATAATCAACATCCAACAACCCGATCTCTTCTCTCTTTCTTGCCTCCTCCTCCTTCTTTCAAGCAAAGGTATATTTGCTTCTGGTAAGATGGTCAAAGCTTCTGTTTTCCCGGTTGGATGCAGCATCTTTCCAATTAAAACTGGTTCTACATTGAGTAATTATTGCATCAAAACTTCATTACTGGATCTTTGATCTCCTTCTTTTAATTGTAAAGTACCTTCCAAACTTCCACTATCAAAGCTTCAATGCCATAACTCTTTGCACCCAAAGATCTTCGCTGTTACTCCAAGTCAGTTACCATAAATCTGTCATCCAGATTTTAATTGAAGCAGGGACCATGAGATATTTTTAGCCTTAGGAATTAGGATTTAAACAAAGTCCAACAACAATACCAGAGAAACAAATAGTAGAACCAATTATGATAGGTAGAAATCTAGAAATAAAAGAGACTAAAATACATTTTGAAGAGACATTATCCCCCTTCCACAGTGAAGTTTTAAATTTCAACATTCTTATATGAGAAAAGCCATTCAGTAATAAAGGAAACAACAACAACAAAAAGCGTTTCACATGAAACATTTAAAACAATTCTTGATGGCTATGTTTCTGTATTATTTCATAACTGGACAGTTGGAAGATAAGCTTTTATTTTCAAGGCTTATTTATTGAGGGAATGTTCCGGGTACTATGTCATCTTCAAACTTTCCTCATTAATTCCAGCAACAAAGGAGTAAGACAGTCTTATCCTATCTCTCATCTACCATCCTCAAGGATGCATCCTGGCTTGTCATTAAGTTCAGTACAGCTGTGAAAAGACTTCATGAGATTCATGAACCAAACATTTTTTCTCCCCTCACAAGAAGTCCAGGTTTTGGCAGGCCACTTCCTTGTTCACAATACTCCAGGATCGAAAATGGAGGGTGCAGTCGTGCTTGTGTCCTTCTGGTGGTTTCCCATAAGTAACTACAGGCTGAACAGAATGTTGGACTAAATAATCCTTTGCTCTGATCATGGTCTTTGAACATGAATCCAAACAACACTTGGGCAAAACTTTCTCACAACTCTGGCCATTTCCGCACTAGACTGTTATATTATTCCACTTTCAACATCCTATGGAATCCTGGGCTTTGCAGTTTAGGGAGGGGCCAGACGGCAAAGCCCAGGATTCCATAGGATGTTGAAAGTGGAATAATAGCGCTATAACAGTCTAGTGCGGAAATGGTCTCTGCCCCCTTGTTTCCTCTCCTGTAAGTTTAGACTGAGAAGCTTCAAGTGTCATAAAGCTCTATCATTATATTTATCCATAGGTCCAGGAGGTTAATGTCTACTTGCTTGGCAAGGGTGCTGTTAAGTTTTCCTTTCATGCCCACAGGCCAATCAGTGACCGTTTAGGTCACTGGGGTGGATCTGTGCCTGGAGCTATCTGCCAGCCATTTTTACAGCCCAGGAAAAACCAAGGAGGTATTGGATTACCCCCTTCCACAGTGTCCAAACAACCAAATAAGCTATCAAGAGGATTCCTGCCACAGGGGGAGGGGGGTATTTCCTTTGGGTTGTACAATTCTTTATAAGTAATTCTAGATTTTATTGGTACACGATAAAGCTGGATGGGCAACTCATGGCTCATCAGAGCATGTTGGTCTCCAACTCCTATCACCCTTGGGAAGCATAGCCAGTACTGAGGAATTATGAGAGCTGCAGAAAATAAATGGTGGGAAACAGTTCTCTACCCCTCATAGAAACAAATGAACAGTACAAAGTGAAGGTTGTGATGTTGCTCCACACACAACTCTCCAGCTGGCCCCTCCCAAAACTCCAAACTCCAGGATTCCATGGGATGTTGAAAGTGGAATAACAGTCTAGTGTGGAAATGGCCTCTGTTATCACGAAAAAAGTTATATTCCCAAAGCCATATTGAAGCAATTCCTTGTTTAGGCCAGCTCAAAGGTCACAAAATACTGAATGAACTTTCAAGGCAAGGTGGTAAACAGAGGAAAAGTGGAGGGGTGGCTAATGTTCAAATCTGAATTAATTACAGTCTTAAGATGGAACATGACAAGATGCTATGCAGGCATTCAAATTAGTATCTGTCAGATACTGAGAAGTTCTCAGGTTGCACTCAGGACATTCCCAAGGCTTATTGAGGGGGAAGATAAATGAGGGAGGAGGGAGGTTGGGTGGTTGAACCCTCTCCCTCCCACTCCCACCCGCAAAAATAACCATGAAATCCAGGTGTCACTTACAGCAATGCATTCCTTTAAAAAGGAGAAAGCAAGTCAATTGGGAGGGAGGAAGTGAACGATATGAGCTCACTGATTTTATAAGTGAGTTAAACTTAAATTTACAGTATTTTTGCTCATTACTGATCAACAAAGAATGCAAACACAACTTAGACCTTGGAGATTAGTTTTCTAGCTTTGTTACTCAAGTTTATTCAATTTGTAACTTTGTTACTCAAATTTATTGGACCCAAGCAATAAAGCTTTATGATTCCATGCTTTTAATTCAGATAGTTTAGCTTGTCATCACTGAGGGATGGAAGTGAACAGTAGCCTTCTTAGTCATTCTGATAAAGTTAAACTGATTATTTTCCTAAAATCCAGAGGTAACTGGAATCCTTTTTCACAAAGCTGCAGCCCTATGTGGCTGACTAGTTTAGCAAGGGGCATAAGCCAGTATGAAACAGCTTGGAAATTTTTCCTCTTTTTTGAATAGCACTCTCCTACTGGTTGAGGGATTCAGGGAGTTGTAATCCAAAGAAGTGACTTTCCCAGCTCTGGTGAGAAATTCTTGTAACATCTAAAAGTGCCTGCTCACTTTATGTGATACCACCTCACTATGCCCATTTCCACACTATACTGTCATAGTGCTATTATTCCACTTTCAACCTGCTATGGAATCCTGGGGGTTGCAGTTCCAGGAGGGGCATTTAGAATTCTCAGCCAGACAGCTCTTTGGCCTCAGTAAACTACAAACCCCAGAATTCCACAGGATGTTGAAAGTGGAATAATAGCACTATAACAGTGTAGTGTGGAAATGGCCTGTATCTTGTAATCCACCATTCCTGGAATTTAATGTTCACCAATCATAACTAATGCATATTTTGGATCTGGTTTTTCTTCTTTTCCTTCTCTCTGCCCTGCAACTCTATTACAGGCTTCATTCATGAAGATCATCTGCGTGAACTCCTCACCACCATGGGTGACCGATTCACAGACGAAGAAGTTGATGAGATGTACCGAGAAGCCCCCATTGATAAGAAGGGTAATTTCAACTACGTGGAGTTCACCCGTATCTTGAAGCATGGAGCCAAGGACAAAGATGATTAAGAGAGATTCCAACTTCCAGTCATCCTTGTTTTAGGTCCCAGTCCCCTCCTTCCTCCTTGAAGATACCCTGCTGCCATGATCGAGTGTCAAAATGGGCTAACCTGAAAGGGATATGCTTTTAAACACTGAAGCCAAGCTACCCTGATCTAAATGAAGAATAAGTTTGTTGCACATTTACACATTACACATAGATCAGTACCAATCCTTTATCAAACTACTCCTCAGTTCTGTAGATAGGGAATACAGTACAAGTAACCTCACCTTTCCAAAGAGTAATTTCAAACCTGATGGCTGTGGGAGGTAGAAACTGTCTGACACTGTCACCAAATCATCCAACACTATACAATTGTTTTATTTAACTAAACAGCAAGGGATTTAAGGGCTGGGGAGAGGCACTATAGAGACAGCCATTTGAAACTTTATGTAGATGACTGATGCCTCTATTGTTGCCAATATATATTACATATACAGCACTTCTAAACTTACAAAGTGACTTATGATCTGTATTATTTTTACCACTGTCACCACCATCACAAGCCTGTGAAGTGAGGCACTGTTCTTCTAATTTATGGATGAGAGAGAGTTAAAGCCTATGGCCATATATTAATTCTACAGATGTAAGGAATAAACCCAGGACCCCCAGACCCTAAATCAGATTCTTAAAATGCTTTAGATAATATTGGCCCTCCTCTTTTCTGTGTATAGGGAACCCATTCAAACACCATAGAGGCATCAGTCCAACCAGGGTGCCTTGAGGCTTTTCACTTTGGCTAAGATGGCCAGCTCCATTTTGCACTTGCATACCTTGTGGACAAAGAACATCTCTCTATCTGAAGATCTGCAGAACTAACACTCTCTCACACACACAACACACATACACACCCATCTACCTATGAAACACAATTTCTCTTGACTTTCCATATTTCCATCTCACCCTAAATTCATGTTGCCCATATGTATGATATATTGGGCTATGGAGTTAGCTAGAAATTACTGTATATAGAGATGGCAATAATAAAATAAGAATAAATAATTTTTTTAAAAAAGAAATTACTGTATATACTCAGGTATAAGTCTAGAAATTTCAGTCAAAAAATCAACCTGAAATACCTGGGGCAACTTATCCATGGGTCTATCTAGGTACTGTACTTTAACTCGCCAAAAAAGGAACCATGTCCTTCTCTGAGTAGAGTAATGAAAGACTAGAGCTTAGTCCGTCCCGTGAGAACCTGAAAGCAGCACCCTCTACTCTCCCTGCTGCGGTGCTGCTTCTGGCCTTTTGAAAGCCTGGGAAGGAAAATGGCAGAGGCCAGAGGCAGCTGGCCCCCTGAGGTGGTGCAGGTCCTTTTTTGGGCCTTCCCACATCACACTATTATAGTGCTATCATTCCATTTTCAACATCCTATGGAATTCTGGGATTTGTAGTTTACCGAGGCCAAAGAGCTCTCTGGCTGAGAATTCTAAAGGCCCCTCTCTAAACTCCAAACCCCAGGATTCCATAGGATGTTGAAAGTGAAATAATAGCACTATAACAGTGTAGTGTGGAAAGGTCCCTTCTCTCTATGGAATGACCCTCTCTATGGAATGGAATTGATATGAAAATGCATCATTTTGGTTCCCAAACCTGCCCTCAACTTATACATGAGGTTGACTTATACATGAGTATATATGGTATATCCTGGGTCCCTGAATGTCAAAGTTCTCTCTCACCCATTCTACTTGGCCCCTAAAGAGAGATTTCGTTTCATTTTGGCTACCTGAAAAAAAGGTTGAGCAAGGAGAGCACAAAAAGGAAAAGTGTACTTATCTAACTTATGTTGATCCTACAAGGGAAAAGAATTGCTGATTTGGGGAAGATTTCACTATTTTCTTTCCTTTTTTTTTTTAAAGTACACATTTTGGATATTTCATAAGACCTTTTATAACTATTCCCACTGGTATCCCAACTTGTGAAATGAAAATGCAGCCTCACCCTTAACAGCTGGTTTTTGACAATCAGATCAAAGATTGTGTGACTTAAGGAGAAAAGAAATGAAGCTGCATATGAAGAGTATAATAAAAAATATGTTCTTCTTCTGTATGTGGATTCCTTCATCATTATTTGGCAGTTTGTGTCTTTATTACATTTGCGAACCACTCAGTAAAAAAAGTTTTTGTGGGTGGTGTGCAAACTGAAAATGAAATATAGAGCAACTGTAAAACAAGAAAGCTAATGTAATGAAAGATCTCCCTGTGGAATGGAATGCTGCCTGTTTTACATGCATGAATTGAAAGTTTTATATCACCCATTCTTAACTGTTTTGGGTCACACCCCACCTTAGGAGCTCTTCTGAGGTTCCAAGAATCCCCTGTCAAAACAGGGATACAACACAAATTGACAGAAAATCACTGAACACCAAGAAAACTTGAACACGTGGACATACTGGACAAAACTTAAGAAAAGACTGTATGAAATTTAAATATCAGGCCTAATGTGATCTTTGAGCTTGGTTCCCTTCTGCAGGTTTTGTAATATCAGGCTCTAAATTAGACATTGACAGTTGGAGGTCACCTCTTTTGTGACATCAATTCTATTAGATTTTATCAAGGAAACTATCAATTGGTGTGTTGGAAAAATATTATAAAGAGGAGGGAAACTATTGACACCAATTAAGGTTGCTGTTTAAGTATTTTATCAGTTCAGTTATCAGGGTCCCTCAAACCTTTGGGACTCCCCTTCTCACCGTTTTCAGTCTCTGATCCCCTTCAAATGTTCTGGACCCCCCTTGGGGGCCATATGGCCACTGTTGAGAATGGCTGCTTTATATCAGCCTCCTTTAGTCTCAGATGTGTTGGACTACAAGCTGTAATCTAAAGGTGGTTTCCTAGTATTGCTGGACTGCAATTCCATCAGCCCTAGCCAGCACATCCAGTGTTGAGGGGTGATAGAAACTACTGTCCAACAACTTGTGAAAGACTATAATTGCCTAGATCTTTTATGATCCCACATGTCAAGAAGGCATCAAATTAGGGAATCACTGAAAAATCCTAGAAGATGAAGGCATTTGATGGCTGTGTATAACAAGGCAACTCTTTTGCATGATTGTTGAATTCAAGAAATGGCAGACCTGCTGAAGTCTTGCTGAAATTAGTAGAATTAACAGGTAGATCCACTCATGTCAGAAATAAGCTATACTGAGTTAAGTGGAAATCACTCCCAGGTATGTAGGTATAAGATTGTCAATAACTGTCAAATGTTAAATACCATTGGTTTGGTGGTATAACTCTAGGCACACCTTGCTTTCTCTGAACTTAGAAAAGTGACATTTTTATAATACAGTTTCCCGAATCCCCAAGCCAATAGCTGAGGGATTCTGTGAACTGTGGTCCAAAAAAAATGATATTGCAAATTGTTTTTGAGGATCAAAATATACATCTACCGCAGTTTGTCAAACTGGGAAATTCTCTGTATCTGTCTCTAGTCAATAACTAATTTTAACAGGAACTATATTTTCCACTGAGCAAAGGCCAAAGGTTCTGGGACAATACACTGTCTCCCATTTACTGCCTCTCACTGGAGCTGAAATCTATGCTAAGATGATTCATGTGTATTGTGACCACTGTGATCAGTCATTCAGAGTTCATAGTGAGAGATTTCTATCACATATCCTTTGTTTATTCCATCAGCTATATAATTAGGAGAAACCATCAAGATATGGCAAAAATCTAAAATGGTTCTCTTAGTCATGAGCCCACTTGAATTTAATGGGATTTACTCTCTGAAGGTATGCATGGGATCACAGGTTTACTATGGAATCTTACGGGTTTCATGGCCAACTAGGGAATTAAGCTAAGGTCTTTCTGGACCTAGTCTAACCATAACCCCCCTGAAGGGTATACATAAGAATGAAGGCTGAATCGAGTACAGGAATCATGCAACTCTCCAGATGTTGTCACATAGCAACTTCCAGTATTTCTTGCCTTTGGACATGCTGCCTAGGGCTGCTGGGAGTTTGAGTCCTACAACATCTGAAGGGTTGCATTATTCCAACACTTGCCTTAATAGCTTCTTGGAATTGCCACAAAGAAGCCAACTATGGACATTATTTAGCTTGGGAATGGGGAATCTTTAGTCCTTCAGATGCTGGGCTACAATTCCTATGAACCTACCTGCCTACCTTCCTTCTTTCCTTTATTTATTTATTTCATTTATATTCCACCTTTCTCCCAATAATGGGGTTCAAGGGGGCTGTTAACATATTTAGAACAATACAAACAAAATACAATACAAATGTATTAATGAAGGGATAAATATAAGATTTGAAAAGCAATTAAACCATTTATAGAGTTAAAATATTAAACATTGATAATATAAAAATTTGTTACAAGAGTATATACAAACCTTAAAAACCACAGTACACTGCATTAACCCTAGTAAGTTTGTAAAAGCCTGTGGCACAAAAATCTTCTGGATGGGACAGACAAGGACAGGGCCATGCTGGCCTCTCTAAGGAGGTAGTTCCAACGTCTGAGAGCAGCTACTCAGAAGGTTCTCTTCCTTGTTCTCACCAAACGAACCTGTGGGACACAGAGAAGGGCCGATTTGGACAATCCCAGAGCTTTATTGGGTTCATAAAGGGAGAGATGGCTCTTCAAATAATCTGGACGCAGCCCTAGCCACTAATTACTGTTGGGTTGGGTTGACAGTAGTCTAGCAATATCTGGAGGCTGACAGGTTCCCCTGCCTACCTTTAGCTGTTCATGTTTAGACAGAATATAGAAGTAATTATGGTCTCGCCCAGCAAGATAACAAGCAGAATAACAGATGAAAATTCCTCCAATAATGTCTGTTTTTTGTGGTTTATAGCATTTGGTTTGTTGAGTGCATCTTTCTTGAATACACTAGATACAACATCAATCTCTTCTGCTACTATCCACTGGAAAGATGGAGAAAATGCACCTCTTTGTTAATAAGATGAGGGTTAAAAGATCTACCGCATCAAGATATTTTGAAGTATGTCATTAGTAGCACAATGTGACACTGCCCTTGACAAAGGGCTAAAAGCTTTAATTGGATAGATACAGGCTGATATAGGGAGGAGATCAAATATAAATAAAATTGCCACATTTTCTCCCCTTCCGGTCCTCTTCTTCCTGTTAAACACAAATTGCCTATAGAAAATTAAGTCAAAACTTCCCCCATCACTTTATCTTTCTGTCAGAAAAGCTTCACTTGTTTAATCTTGCTCTCTGATATGCTGATTTTCAAGACATAAGAACAAGGTAAAGGCTGGGAAAGCAGCAATACTAAAAATATATAAATGGATTACAGATTTTAAAAAAGGAGGGAGTATGGTAGAATGACTGTTATTTAAGGAAGATAAGAGCTTGTTGGGATTAGTTTGTTTTTTTACTGCAACTCCCAGAATCTCCCACTAGCATGGGCAACAACCAAGTCTGGAGGATTCTGGGAGTTACAGTGAAAAGAAAGTAACAGTGTCAAGCTCAGAAAAAGACCAGTGTTCATAAAATACCTCCTGAGGAGGCAGGGCAGTAGTGAAATACTTTTGACAAACAGAGGAAAGCTATTCCAGGCATGGTGAGAGTCAATGTGGTGTGGTGGTAAGAGTGCTGGGCAAGGAGGTGGAGATCCAGGTTGCAATCTCCACAGAACCATGAAACTCAGTGGATGATCTTTGGGCTAATCATTCTCTCTTTCAGCCTGTCTTACCTCATGGAGCTTTTGTCAGAATGAAGTGAGGAGAAGAAAAAGCCATTTTTGCTGCATCAAACTCCTTGAAGGAAATATCTTTGAAGGATCAAAGAAATGAAAAGATGATAGATAGATAGATAGACAGACAGACAGACAGACAGACAGACAAGTGGATATTCTGTCAGATATTCTGTGGCTTAATTGTTGGGTAACAAGCAGAAAATCAATTTGTGTGTGTGCACATGCCTTTAAGTCATCTGTGAACCCACTAATTTCATATGGTTTTTCTTACGTAATGAATACTCACAGATATTTTGGCCAGTTGCTTCTTCTGAAATGTAGCCTTCAGCAGCAGCTGGTTTACTTTGACGATTTTCCATCCAAGTACAAGCTAGGACTGACTCTGCTGGTGGGTGAACTTCAAGGAAGGAGCTTTCCCTAAGATTGCTGGGTGAGTTTGTAGCAGAGGCAAGATTTGAACTTTTCAGCCATGGAAAGCCACTGGGTAACCTTGGGTGGATCAGACACTCTCAGCCCCAGAAAATCCAGTGATAGGTTTGCCTTAGGGTTGCCATAAGTTGGAAATGAGTCAAAGGCATACAACAGCAATAATTCACCAAGTCTACTCTGGTGAGATAAAAGCTTACTCAGAGTTCAAAAGCATTGTTTTTTAAGATTATAACTCCCAGAATTCCCCAGTCAGTAATCATGCTACCTGGGGTTTTGGGAGGCTGTAGTTCACCAAAAGGAACTTTTGTGAAGCTCTTATTAGAAAGGATGTCATGTTAAAGATGGAGCAAGCTTGTTTTCTGCTGCTTATGAGATTAGGGGCCCTTCCACACTACTCTGTTATAGTTCTATTATTCCACTTTCATCATCTTGTGGAATCTTGGGATTTGCAGTTTAGGGAGGGGTATTTAGAATACTCAGCCAAAGAGCTCTTTGGCCTCAGGAAACTACAAATCCCACAGGATGTTGAAAGTAGAATAATAGCACTATAACAGTGTAGTGTGGAAAGGCCCTAAGACATGAAGGAGGCTTCAAACTGCAACAAAAGAAGTTCCCCCTAAACATTAGGAAATACTTCCCTAATTTCTCTTTTTTATAATATGGTTTATCTTATTTGCAAAACTATAATTTATTTTGCAAATAAAAAACATTATAATACCATTATTATAACTTACTTGGAAAGTGAGGCACTAAAAACCTATGTGTGGCCCGAAGAAGTTTAGCCTATTTAATTTCGGCCTTTACCTACTTGCCAAGTTGTGCAGGTCTGTCCTAGCCTATCCCTCTCTCTCCCTCTCTGAGGCCATTTCCACACGAGTCTGTTATAGCGCGATGATTCCACTTTCAACCTCCTATGGAATCCTGGGGTTTGCAGTTTCGGAAACTGCAAACTCCAGGATTCCATAGCAGGTTGAAAGTGGAATCATCACGCTATAACAGACTCGTGCGGAAATGGCCCGACTCACAGGTGTCTCCTGCTGCAAGCACCCACCATCTGAACACTAAGTTCTTGTGCTCTCTGCCTCCACTTTTTACTTCCCTCTCCCCCACCCAAGAAACTGCCTCAGGGCTGCTAAGGGGCATGCACCTGCTGCACCAATGATGGAATAATCAGAGAAACTGAGTGGGAAAAGCATAAAAAAAGGGAATGCCAATTTTTGCTAGGTATGAGGCTGGAGAAAGGCATAACAGAGGAAGATGGTTTGTGTCACTCTTTTGCAAGGACCCATCAATCTTCAACGGTGCACGCGCGCGCGCGCACACACACACACACACACAGGCTTGCCTTTCTTTTTCACATTTGTTGTACTTGCAGGCTGACTTTTCTTGAGCTCCCCTTTGAGCAACTATATCAATGTGTCCCTTTTGCTTTCCTTAATCCAAATTAATTACAGACATATCTCAGTTAACAATGCCCCTAACTTTGTTAACTTTATAAAAAGTCCTTTTCACAAAGTCTTTGTATGTCTGCTCAGTTCCCATGTCTGCCTTGTCCTCTGTCTAGCTGGATTTCTTTTTGGCAGCATCAGCACTAGGAGAATGGTGAGGGAGGGATGGAAAAACACAGATTTTTGGTGCCAGGTTGCTGCAGCATGTCTGCAATAATGAATGCAATAAAATGTGAGCTGGGAAAGAATGGGATTCTGCTCTAGTCAATCCTACTGTAGCTGTGTGTGCCTGCTTACAACAGACAAGGTAAACAGTAGCTGTAAAGTGGAGATTGATGAAACAAAAGGTATCCCTGGATGCATTTTGGAAGAAGCCTTCAAGTGGTTTCTAGAAGGTTCAAAATGTTTTTTTTTTAAACTTATGCAATGCTTACTTGAACTGACTCAAATCTGCAGATTGTTAGTCTTGGGGGAAAAAAGTGTGCTGAAGTATGCTGAACTTTTTTGTGGTGTAGGAACCTATCTTTGTTCTTTCTCTATTATTTTTGTCTCTGGTACCAAAATTTCTGTTAAAGAAGTAATGGCCAGGAACACATCTACTAAGGTGCGCCTTCAAGTCACTTATGACATATGGTGACCCTAAGGCAAACCTATCACTTTTTTTTTGGCAGAATTTATTCAGAATTTATTCAGAGGTGGTTTGCCCTTGCTTTCCACTGAGGCACTGAGAGTGTGACTCGCCCAAGGTCACCCATATTTTCCAACCCAGGTCTTTCAGTATCCTAGTCCAGCACTCAGACCACTATCCCATGCTGGCTCTCTCTTTTGGGGTATACCTTATGTGTTTCAACCCAGCATAATTAGCCAAATAGTGTTTAAAGAGAACCATGTTCTCTGGTGTCGGCTAGACTATGCAGCTGCCTCCACCAGTTGGAGAATCAAACAGTTTATCTCCATGCTCCTAGTTCACAAGGATGTATAATAACACATCTAGATTCAAAACCCAAACACAATCAGACTGTGGGTGGATGAACAAAGCAAAGACAGCAGCATCCAATTAATTTCAAACCAGAACAAATAACTATATACACAACTCTGATTTTCTTCTTTTGGATTACGAACATTACAGTGCTGTGGGTGGTTTGCGAGCACAGAATTACACATTTTAAGAATTTTGTTACTGTGAAGCAAAAATATCCAGTTTATAGAATTAAAAGTGTAAGTGTGTGTGTGAGAGAGTGAGAAATATCTGAGAAATTACAGTAATAAAACTTTGTATTAATTAATTTTAGTTTTAATTAATTCACCCAATAATGGGTACTGTTGGACTGAACAGAGAATAAAAGTAATATGAAAACACAGAACTTAGTGAGTTGATAATTAATGTTAGCATTCCTGCATATGCAGTTTAAGATTTAATTTTATTATCTGTCAACAGCTGACTTTATTTTTTTTAAAAAATCAGAACTGTTAAACTTTTCCATATTCCAAAATTCTACTCACTTCACAAGTCAGTATCTCCATGAAACTCCACAGAGCAACTAACATCTTGGATGGAGCAGGCTTCCTGGATTCATTCTCTTTCCACAGGATATTCTTTTGTCGGGACTGCAAACGAAGAATTAACATCTAGTAATCTTAGTTAATATGTCCCTGATTTGAGTCAATCTGAAGTCTGAGCAACTGATTTGCTAAGGGAAGCTATGGCTGAATCAAGATGTAAATGGCTTTCAGGGTTTCATGTGAAACTTAACAAAAGGAGCTATCTGCAAACCATTTACTGCGAAGCACATCATGTGACGTCTACAAAAGGAATGCAAAGACTATAGTTCCTCAAATAGATAAGTTTCAAGTGGGCGTTTTCAGGCAAAAGACTAAAGCATGTTAAACATTCATTGGAGAGAAACTCATGGTGTGTGTTAGAAACAACGGTTGTGCTTGTAGAATTTGGGGTGTTGTAGTCCAAAAAGTAACTGATTTCATCCAGGCGCTACATGACTGGAATTTGCATTTGCGTTCTTAAACAGGTAAAATGGAAAAAACTGGGGGCTGTTTTGCAATCACTTGGCTATGCATGCCACCAGCTGATGCTGCTTGGTAAGGTTACTTTGCTTATGATTTTAAACCTTTTATAGAATTATTGTGGACTGTACCTCTTGCGTGTTCTCATCATTTGTGCTGAATATTTACTTCTGTGCTGTAACATGGGAATATTAACTACTTTATGATATATTTGACTAAATCTACTCAAGTCCACACATGCTAGTGCTATAAGAGTGGGGCAAGGTTACGTTTTAACTACAAGTCCCAGACTCCCTCAGCCTTCCTCCTTAGGGAGTTGGGATGGGGCCCTCCTCATTTCCCCTCTGTTACTAAGTGGAAAGTTTTCTACTCTAATAGGCATTTAGCAATAGTAGGGTGTGAAGGCTTTTGATAGTGCTAGGTGTATGCATTTTCATCTTTGTCTTTTTAATAGCTTGGTTTCAAAGGGTTTTTCATTCTAAAGATTATTTGCTTTTTAACAATACATCTACATTTTCACTTGTGCATGTGTATTTTAACTTTCACAAGTAAGTCTTGAGTTTTGTTGTTGTTGTGTGTGCCTTGAAGTAATTTCTGACTTATGGATACCCTAAGGTGAATCTGTCATGGGGTTTTCTGGGGCTGAAAGTGCATGACACACCCAAGGTCAAACAAGTGAGTTTCCATGGCTGATCAGGGAACTGAGCCTGGTCTCCAGGGGCATAGTCCAACACTCAAATCACGATACTGCACTGGCTCTCTTCCTTGAGTCTTATGAGGAGCGGGAGGTAAAGGAGCGATTTAAGCAAATAGTAATCATGATGATGACACATTATGCAGTGATAGCTCACTGATTCCTAGTTTCTTGGGTAGAATCTCAAATCACTGATGGTCCAAAACTCCAAATCAGTAGACCTGTAGTAGACTGTGATGATGATAGTAGACTATGGTGGTGGTGGTGGTGGTGATGATTCACAGATAATATTTCCAAATGTATCTGTTAGTCTTCTAATGTGCCACAAGACTCTCCTTGTTATTGTGGGGACACTTTATGGGGCTTATGCTGAGTGGGAGTCATGCTCTTACAAGGATTTAAAGCGTCTTGACTCTTGAGAGAAGTATTATTTCCCACTGTGCAAGTACAGAGATTTTGTACTGTACCTACCTCTAGTCAAACAAGTTCTGCAAAGAGGTAGGGTGGTAAATTTTGAACTGCAAGCACTCATCATGACAGATCCCAGGGCCAAACCCCCAAAGGAGAGTCCAGATATTCAGGCAGATCTGTATCAACAAACCAGTTCTAGTGGTTTTTGTTTCCACCAAGAGCAGATCTTTGGTAAAGCTAATGAGTCCTAATTTGTTTCTTGAAAACTAAGTCAATCTCATATACGTGGCATTATAACACTATTGCTGGAAAATGTAGCATCACACCATGAAGATTATAGCATGACTTGATTGTGGAACTCAGAAGGTGGTAAATTATTTTGTTCTTCCTGACAGTCAAAAAGTCCCAGGACCCTGACCCTGTCTTGTCAGCCAGAACTCTGTAACAACACTGGTGTTGCAGAAAACACAGAGGTATCAATCTGTTGCTTGACATTGCAACCACTGATTTGTCCATCTCCCTCCCACTGTAATCCTATGCATATTAATTCAAAAATTAGACCTCTTACTTCAAGGGGTTCACTCTCACAAAACGGTTATGGATTTGTAGCCATAAAAGTTCTGAAAGAGAAACTGTATCTTTCTCTTGTACTACTTCTTGGTACTAGAACTGTGCCTTGATTGAGATGTAGACAAATACGGTTTTATACCTTTAGTCAATCTTAGGTCTCATTGGTTAGCTTTCCGGGTGCTATTATGTCTCAGACAAACTATGTCACAAGAATATTATTGTAAAAATATATGAGACTGAACTGGTAAAGCAGTTTTTACAGTGAAAACAACTATATTAATCTGATTGCCATTCCAACGGCAGCATGCAGCCTGTAGGCTGCACATTTCCAGCTCTTACTCCATACTATCCTGCTGTCCAAATTTGGCAGGGACAGCCTTTTATTAATCCTCTGCTGTCCTGCTTTTTCAGCTGCTTTTAAAGTGTCCCAGTTTCTCTTTCCTTCTTCCACTTTCCTCCTTTGTCCTCAGCTTGTTTTAGCTGATGCCAGCTGAGATCAAATTGCGCCAGGACTTTGCACTCAATTAGTTGTGGAGGGAGAAGGAAAGGAGAGGCAGAATCTTGCCCTTCGCAGTAGGTTCAGGCAAAAACAAACTGCTGCAGCCTCTACTAGCTTATGTGTTCTTCTTCCTGGATAAGTTTTCCCATTCTTGACTTCACTGTGGTACTTCTTGGGCACATGTGCTCCACTTTTCATCTGTGAAATGATGGAGGTTACACCACTCTATTAAAATAAATACCATTAAATAGAACCTCACTTGATGTTATTAGTATTAGCATTTATACTGGAGGTTTCTCATTCTTAAGGTTGATGTCGACTTGATGAGAAATAACAGCAATTTTCCATTCACCAGGGCTTACAAAGAAATTTAAAATAAAATCACAAAATAAAAACAGGGGGAAAAAACCCAGCCAGGTTGAAAAAAACAGATTCAAAAGCCAAAAGTGAGATAGATAATAATTTGCTCAACGGAAGCTTGATGAAGCTTGAGAGCAAAGGATGGAGAATTTCATATAGAGTTTTTATAATTTTTTTTCCCAGTATCACTTTTCTTATTTTTCTGAGACATAGCATCTTCTGATCAAGGAACAAGTAAAATCTCTATTGTCACTTGGCTCATCCTGGACCATCCAGGGCCATGATAAGTGGGAGATTCTGGGAGATTTAATTAAAAAGGGGAGCTTTGAAAAGTTCTGGATCAATTTAAAACTCTGGTTCACATTCTCTTTGTCACAGTGGTCATCTACTGCTTTCCCTTAGTTCTGACCAATCTGCTTTAAAGGGTTGTTGCAGAGATAAAAATGAGGGTAGGAGAATCATATATGCAGCCGTAAGATGCTAGGAGATGAGGCTGACCCAAGATATTTTGCTTCCTGTGGTGAAGAAAAAGACTACATTGATTATATTATTTCACATATAGAGATGAGCTGGCCCAGAAGTTGAATTAAACTTGAACTCTGTTGATGTCTTCCATCACATCTGAGAGCAACAGGCTTGTTTCGAGGGCCCAGAGCAGGTTGTCTGAGCATCCACAGCAACATCTTCCAACAGAGGAGGAACAGCTGGACAGTTGATCAAGTGGATCAACTATGAAACTATTCTGTTAGACCCCAACATCTGTTGCCTGAGACAAATGCCTTTCCTTGTTTTTGTTGTCATTGTGTGCCTTCAGTTTGTCTCTGACCTGTATTAATCCTATCCTAGAGTTTTATTTACAATAAGCTGAGAGAACATGACTTGCCCCAAATCACCAAGCTGGTTTCCAAGGCTGAGTGGGGATTCCGAATCTTACTCTCCCAGAATGATAATCCAGCTCTCAAATCACTTCACCACACTGGATCTATTAAATAACAGTAGTAGCAATTAATGTAATATGGTATCTACATAATAGCTGTACCTTAAGCACGGCTTATTCAGAAGCTCATTGTATTAGAACGGTCCCATTATATCATGACTAAAAGCAGCTCATGGGCCTATTGTCCATGGAGTTGTCTAATTCCATTTTAAAGACATGTAAAACGGTGAGTGGCATAGTGGTCTGAGCAATGGTCTATGACCCTGGAGACCAGGGTTCGATTCCCCACTGGACCATGGAAACTCACTGGGTGACGTTGGGTGCATTACATAGGCCATTTCTGCAAAGGCCCCTCCCTAAACTGCAAACCCCAGGATTCCATAGGATGTTGAAAGTGGAATAATAGCACTATAACAGTCTAGTGTGGAAACGGCCGTACTCTCAGCCCTCAGAAAACTCTGTGATAGGTTTGCCTTAGTGTCACTGTAACTCTGAAATAACTGAAAGGCACACAACAACAAAACAGCGGACATCAATATATCCTGGGACACAGAAATGTGCATCTTGTCTATAAAGGCGAGAGACCTTCTTCCAATCCCATCTCCCTTGGAGGCACAGTTGTTGGCTTACTAACACAAACATTTGGGATGGATGCAACCAAATTGTGGTGCTCCCTTCCAAAGCCATATCCCTGTTGTCATTCCACATGTAAGGAACTTTTTATTTAGGTGACCTTTTAGCAACTCCTTAGCTGGCGAGAAAAGGCTCTTTTAACAGGTGGATACTGTCCTGTGTTTATTGATGTACTTTTATATTTGTTTTAATTCCACTCTTTTTCAATATAATTGTGCTTTATTATTCTGCTCTGTGTTTGTACCCTTTTTGTTAGTCTTGTTGTGAGCCTCCTCAAAGTACAGCTTCGGGAGAAAGGTAGGATATAAATAAAATAAATTAAATTTAAAGTTGTGTATGTTTCAGGGTGAGTTTTGCTACTGGTTATATCATTTGCTCAGCTTCTTGGGGACAACACAGAAATAGGTTTATTTCTTTTTTAAAAAAGAAAGAAAAATAACTACTTGCCGTGTTAGCCTCAGGAAATACGAAAAGCTTGAAGAAGTGCTCTGTTGTTGGCCTGTGAAAATGCACTGGATGTTTTCATGCCCTGAATGAGCCATGGAAGTGCTGGGATTTGAGGGCCGGATGTGATATCTGTCTAAACACCAGACTGGGCATATTAAGGATAGATACTCTAAATCATCCATTGTTAAGTGGCACCATAGGTGAGCAACAACCCTTAAATGCTTGGGAAAGAACAGTTTTTCTTTTTGGATGGCACTTTGCAGAATAGCTGTGCTATTGGAGAATTATGAAAGCAATAGCCCATAAAAGCAAGCTTTCCAATCTCACAATGTACAAAGAACTTGCATTTTTTAAAGAAACCTTATCAAATGGCTGTTCAGTGTGTTCTTAGATTAATATCCAGCAGAATGGCTCTTAAGCACAAACTAAGACTGCCACAGGAATGCAGTCTAAAACATACCTTCTGACTGTCTTGATTTAGTTGGGGCAGTCCCAGTTAATCATCTGTTGTGCCACCTTTTCATCGCTTTTAAAATGTCCCAGTTTCTCTCTCCCCCTTCCTCTTTCCCCTTTGTTTTCTACCAACTTCAGTTGCTGCAAACTGAGTTCAAAGTGCAAAAGTAGTTTCTACTCAATTAACTCAATTGTCATGGTAGGCACCTAGGAAAGGGCAGAATCTTGCTCTTACTGGTAGGTTTAGGCAAAGGCAAACTGCTGCAGCTTCTCCTAGCTTGTGTGTCGTCATGTAAAAGTTTTGCCTTTATGATCACACTGTGATGGTGTTTGGCCTGTTTTCATCTGTGACCTGTTGGAGGACATGCTAGAACAGCATTTCTGTGGCAAGTGATTCTTGTCCTTATTATAACATGAACATCAGCTTTCCCCAGCCTAGTGCCCTCTAGATGTGTTTCACCTTAGATATCATAGCTGGCCTGGCTGAAAGATGTGTTATTTTTCAATGCATTGAGCTGCCACCATGCTGAGAAAGGCGAATGCGTCATCTCCATCGCATGAAGAACTTGCAGGAACATGGAGTGGACTTCCAGAAACTAAGAGTATAGCTAACTTGGAATCAGGTAAGTGACACTTCTGCAACAAATATGACATGTATTCTTCTTGGATCACTTTTTCACTGTTGACTTTCAAGATGCATGTTACTGCTTCCAACTGTCAATTTGCTCCAGACCGACTTTGGTCCCATATCTTTGCTTGTATTTCCCCACTCTGCCCCTTTAATTCATTTCCCTTTGCCGTTTCTAGATATACCATATGTATGGAGAAAGGAGGATAGCTTTCTCCAAGCTGGTGCCTTCTACATGTATGGTTGAATTGTAAACCCTATTATCCTCCATTGTTGTGGCTATGATCCCAGGATCTGAGGCTGTGATTAGAGTTGTATTCTGGCACATCTATAGGCTGAGTTATAGTCTCTCTGTAAAGCCTGGACTAAATCTTTCTCTAACCCATCACTGCTGTATTCTTGCCCTTCTCTCTTCAGAGTCACTGATTAACTGGCTACCCTTCTATCTTTTTCTCCTCCTCTCTCCCTCCCATAGCCTCTCAGCCCCCAACAGCTCAGAAAGTAAACAGAGAGATTTCAGAGGATGATTATTTACCAGTTTGATTGGAGACAAAGAAAAAGGCAAACAGGGAAACACAAGATGGCAGTGCTGGAAGTGGAGAAGCATGAGCCATGTACCCTTCCTCTCCACTGTTGATCTGTGACTTGAAGTGGGGGCAAAACTTACAAGAAATCAATGTTTCAACTCCAAAAGATTTTCTCTAGATCGACAAGACAGAACCAGCTCTTTCATGAAACCAAATATATTTGCTAAAACTGGAAAAATTACTTTTGGAGCCCAGAACTCCCAAAATCTGTTAACCATTGGCCATGCTGGTTGGGCCATTCTGGAAACTATAATTTAAAGATGTAACTTTTTCCAGCTCCATTTATTTTCCAGGATACACCAACCATCCTGTCTAGTTAGTCCTAGTTAAAGAACAGCTTTCAAAAGCAGAGCTATTGAGGTGTGGAATTAATTGCAACGTAAGTGCAATGGAATGAACATTCAGAATGGGATTAATGCAGTGTTCAGTGTCAGGGGTATTAGTCTGTCTCTGCATAAAAAATCCTGTAGCACCTTTGGGTATGAGACAAAAAAAATTTCTAGCATAAGCTTTTGTGGACTCCAGTCCACTTCTTTAGTTGCATGTGATGAAAGTGTATTTTTTTTCTTATTTAATCTCAAATAGAGATGATACAGGATTCTTTTGTATCTTTTTATACCAAAACAATCCGTAGGTCAATTTTTTTCTTGCAATGCTTTGGTTGGAAATTAAACCTTGGATCTGATATATTCAAAGCTATGAGTTCTGAATCTGAATGAGCCATGAGACGTTCTTAGAATAGAGAGAGAGAGAGACAACAAGATCAGAGCAACTGTTTGATTCCAGAGAAATACAAGCTTCCCCCACTTATCTGACAAATTAGGGACCGGAGCACTGTCAGAAAATGGAATTGGTTTAAAAGTGGAACCCATGTATTGTACTGCAGGCAGCATGAAGGACTTACAGAGGCTCACTTGTGACTGACCACGTGTGTGCTGCTTGCAAAGTCTCTCAGCTGCCCCCCCGCTCTCAGCTTGCTTTGCAAGCAGCATGTGCATGTGAGCAGTTCCAAGCAAGCCTTTGTAGGCAACAAAAACTGATGAAAGAGTGGAACTACTGTTGAATTAATAGAATTTATCCTTAAGTTGGGAGCATCAACAGAGTGACTCATCAGATAATGATGTGTCAAAAGGTGTGGGCTTCTTATATACCCTAGCTCCCCAGCCTTGTCTTTGTCATGGTAAAGACTGAAGGAGACCAACTTCATTTGGGAGTAAGAAATCTTTGTTGAGTTAACTGAAGAGCACCCAGAGATATATCAATAGGTCCAGATCTAGCTTCTGTTCATCCCTAGTCTAGCAATCTATTGTAACTAGCTTGCTGGGGGTGGGGGTAATCCATGTTCTGTCATGGATGGTAATGATGATAAGTAAGTTTATTTATGTCCTGCCTTTCCCCCAGAACTAAGACTCAAAGCAGCATAAAACTTTTAAAAGATTCTATACAGATCAGAGCATTTGAAATGTAGTTAAGCTGTCAATACTATTATAAACAATTTAAAACATATTTTAAAATAAAAAGCAGCTCAAAAGCAATATAGCACCCTATTAAAAACCCTTTCTTTAAGAGCTGTTCCCAAAAGCCTGTTAGAATAAAGATGTCTTTGCTGAAGGAAGAAAGGGGTCCAGACTGGCCTCCCTAGGAAGTGAATTTGAAAGCCTAGGAGCAGCAATTGAGAAAGCACTGTTTCCATCCCATGTAGCTGTAAGGCTGTTGTGACTGAGGGAATGCTTTCTCCTTTGGATTGGAGGGCCAGGCAGACTCATATGGAGGAATATAGTGTGTCAGCCTAAACCTTAGCTATATAGGGCTTAATAGTTGCATACCCTCTAACTGTTCCAGTTTGGCAGGGACAGTCACAGATAATCCTCTGTCATCCCATTTTTTCAGCTGCTTTTAAACTCTGTTATTTTTTCTCCTCTGATTTTCCTCCTTTATACTCAGCTTGCTTCAGTGGCTGCAAACTGAGTTCAAAGTGTGGAAGTAGAGTTGTAGTCAACTCAGCCGTGGGGAGAGGAGAGGAGAAGACGGAGAGGAATCTTGCCCTTCCCAGTAAGCTCAGGCACAACTAAATTACTGCAACCTTTCCTAACTTGCACATTGTTTCTCATTAATAACTTTTGCCATGTTCACCACATGCTTATTGCTTGGCCGCACATATTATCATTTGCAGGTGTGAAATGTTGAAGGGTATGTACATGTTATGTATTGTCTCTAGTTCTTATTTCTGGTCTGTATTTTATATTTTTAATGTACTGTACACCATAGTGAGAACCTCTGTTATCAGCTGGTTTAAAAGTAAATTAAAAAAACAATAATAACATGAATTCTGAAGACAGACCATTGACAAATCCATGTAGAGCAGAACCTTATTTGAAAATCCCATTCCTCCTATATATTTCATAATAATTAATTAATCTTTCAAATGACAGATGTCATTCTGAGCATAATGATACCAGATCTGTCCAGATACTTTTGCCTACAACTCCCATAATCCATCACCATTGGCTAAGATGGCTAGACCTTATGGAAGATGTAAGCCAAAAACATCTGGAGGGCTACAGTTGATTGCTTGAACTATACCAAGGTGCTTACGTGCATTGATCTACATTTTAGAACTACGTTTATAGCTCAGTTGTAAATACTACACTGAAAGACGACTAGGCACTCTGTGTAAACAATCTATCTGTAAAGTTGTAAATCTGATATGCAAACTGAAGCCATTTCCACACTAGATTCTTATAGCACAATTATTCCACTTTCAACATCCTATAGAATCGTGGGATTTGCAATTTGAAGAGGTGCTGTCCGACCCCTCCCTAAACTGCAAACCTCAGGATTCCATAGGATGTTGAAAGTGGAATAATCACGCTATAAGAGTCTACTGCAGAAATGGTCTGACATTTCATATCACATTAAGCAACTATTGTTTGTTGTTAATTAACATCAACTTGACTTTGAGTTATGGTGACAATATGAATGAGAGATCTCCAAGTCAAGTCACCCTACCATCAACTTCCCTGCTCAGGTCTTATTGACTCAGGGCCATAGCTTCCTTGATTGAGTCTATCCATCTATAATGTGGCCTTCCTCTTTTCCTACTGCCTTCAACATTGCCAAACATCATTATCTTTTCTAGTGAGTCATGTTTTCCCATTTTATGGCCAAAGTTTAATCCTCTTAGCTTCTAGGGAGAGTTCAGGCTTGATTTGCTCTAGAACCTATTTATTTGTCCTTTTAGCAGTCTAGGGTATCTACACAACTCTTCTCCAGCACTACATTTCAAATTAGTTGATATTCTTCCTATCAGCTTTCTTCATCATCCAGGTTTCGCAAGCATACATAGAAACTGGAAATGAGATTGTATAGACAGTCTTAACATATTCAAGTACATATCTTTATAGTTCAGGATCTTGTTTAGTTCCTTCACAGCTGCCCTTCCACATGGAAATGGCCACACTAGACTGTTGTAGGGCTATTATTCCACTTTCAACATCCTATGGAATCCTGGGGTTTGCAGTTTAGGGAGAGGGCTTTAAATGATGCTTCTGCTTCCAATTATGTAGTCTATTTGATTTCTGTATTGGCCACCATTACTATATTGTCCATGTGTACCGTCACCTGTTTGGTTGCTTGAAGAATGTGTTTGTGATGAGCAAACTTTTGGCCTTGCAAAATTCAATCAGTCAGTCCCCTGCTTCATTTCTTGTGGTGGTGCTGGTGTGCCTTCAAGTCACTTATGACTTAAGGCGACCTTAAGTTGAACCTAACATAGGGCTTTCTGGGCTAAGAGTGTGTTTCTATGGCTGATCAGGGAATCAAACCCTGGTTTCCAGGGTTGCAATCCAATACTCAAAGAACTATACCGCACTGGCTTTCATTTTATTTCTTGATCCTAGGTCAAATTCTCCTCTCATGTTTGGTTCTGTTCTGTTTCCTGTTTTTGCATTCTGATCTCCTTGGATTACTAACATGCCCTGATTTTGTATGTGGTCAATTTCCTCCGGGACTCCTTTTCTGCCTCTGTAGCTGGAGCATAAGCTCAGGTTATTGATGGGCTTTCCCTGAAGTCTTATTGATGTTATTTGGTCAGATTTTGCATTATATCAGTTGACTGCTTTTGCGAGATCTCTCCACACTATTAATGCCATCCTATTTCTTCTTAGGTTTTCATTTCTTAAGTAAAATATTGCCTAATTATTAGACTCAAAATGCTCCATTTTGTCTACTTTAGCTTGCTCACTCCAAGTATTGCAATGCTTATACTTTCCATTTCTGGTTTTACTATGTCTAGCTTCCTCTGATTCATACTTTTCACATTCCGTGTTCCTATAATAAGTGATGTGCAGCTTCAGACTTTCCTTTAGTCTCTGAGCATGTCAGTAGCTGAACATCCTTTCAACCTGAGTCAAGCTACATTGTTAGTCACAGAGCTACTTGTACTTGTCCTCTGCTCTTCTCCAGTAGCTTGCCTTCTCATCTGGGAATCTTATCTTTTGGCACTATCTCTTTTTGTATTTTATATTGTCTCATTATAGGATTTTGAAGGTAGAATGTGTGGTTTATCATACCTTCTTCTGTGTGATACTAACAAGTGTTAGTTATGGTGCCACTGCCATTGTTTCTGAGAGATCTTCTGAGAGTTTTAATTTTCCTTGCCTCAACCTCACATTATTGCTGCTTCCCAGTAGCTGTTTGGCACATGTAGTCTGGCCTCTCAGCAAAAGCCTGTTCAACATGGGAGATCCAAACAGCAGCACTGCTACCATCAGTATAGCCTCTCATCTTATTGAGACAGTTGGAGGGTATGAGCTATGTTTTCACGTTCTAAATTAATATTTAATAGGCTTCTTTGTTTAATGGTTTTTACACTTTTCTATTATACAGTGTTTTAGTTACATTTCTTAATTTTAACCTATACTGTAAGCTGTCTTGGGTCTCATATTGGGAGAAAGACATTAAATAAAGAGACAAGCAAATAAATATGGTCACACAAGGGATAGTTGGGATCAGCCGATCTGTGGGGCTGTTCCTTCTACTGTCCAGGTGTCCATTATTGGCAGGGAGCTTTTGCAATCATTTCTTCTTTGTGGGCTTTCCAAAGGGAACTGTTGAGGCCACTGTCTCAACCCGTTCAGCTCAGTAGACCTTGTCTAATCAAGTCTGGTTCATCTTATTTTCAGGGCCACTGCCCTCTGTACAGTACTTTATTTTTAAACTGAATAGAGAAGAATATGAAATGAACACCATACCTTGTAGCAACATTTGTTGTGTTCTGGTGAAAGGGTGGAATAACAAGAGGCAACAGCCTACTTCAAAAAATAATGCAAGAACTGCTAATATAAATAGAACTTTGGTTCAGTGAGTTATATGAAACTCATAATTCTGGGCATTATGGGGGAGCATTTTAAGGGATGTTTGAAAACAAGTAAGAAGTGGCACATTAACAAACAGTAATCTTACTCATGAATAACACAGAATAGATAATAGATTATAGTCAGCCCTCCACATTTGCAAGTTTCACTTTTGTGGATTTAATTATTTACAGATTATGTGCTGTCACCTCTGCTGCTGCTCTGTGCCATTTTTAATAGGGACTGCAAGCTTTGTGAGACTGAAAAACTGTGAACGAGGCTTGTAAGTCCCTATTAAAAATGATGTGGGCAGCAGTGGAGGTGGCAGTAAGTCCCACCAGCCACCCACTTCTGTCTTAGAAAGGAACTCTGATGCCACAAAGGAATCTACAGTGGGTTGAATATGATGATCATGCTTTTTTTGTGTGTTAAATATGGTTTGGGAGGGCCTAGAGTTATTCTTGGTTTTTCTACTTTCATGGGGGTCCTGTGCCCCTAGCCCTAGTAAATGTGGAGGGATGACTATACTTTTTTAAATTTAAAGATGCACAAATGTAGGGGCAAGCAAGGTCCACCATATGGGCTGCATGCGATCCCCAGGTTCCCCTAGTGTTTTGGGACCTCCAAAGCATTTTAGACCCAGAATAAGCCTTTTTTCAGAGCAGGAAATGAACAGGAAATAACTTCTGGTCACTTCCTATAGATATAAATGGCCCAGGTTGCCCCAGAAATGTGGCAGAAAGGTCCCATATCCTAGAAGGTGTTTGGGGACACTTTGGGGCCAAAACTCATTGACTGATTGACTGATGGAGCATGCTTATAGGGATGTGTCCCTCTAAGGTCTCTTGGGAGGATATTGCATTCCCTAGCCTTCCCCCATTGCCTACACTGATGACTAGTACATTAGCATTTGCTTTCAGGCTCTGAAAAAGAAGGCACTTTCAAACAAGGCACCATCCTCTGTAAAACAAAACACATGGCCATCCTAAGAATGGCTGAAAGGATCATCCATAAAGTGGATGGGTTGAGGGCCAGCTGCTCAATGCAGCCAGATTTACTTTACACAGAGCTCACGGGACAAAGTCAGCCCTCCTTTTTTACAAGAGGGAAAGGTGAGGTAGTAGAGGCACTGGGACACACACACAGAGTAACACTGCAAAAGAACCGTGCCGTATGCCCAAGAAGTAAGGCAGGCACATATGTGGTGAGCACACCTCCATAGCATAGGGAGCTGCTGCAAAAATGGGTGCACGTCTATTTCTTCCTCAAGTAGCAGGAAACTTTGGACTACTCATTGAAATAATTGCAATTAAATTGCACCAAGAGTCTCCCCAAAAACCCATCTTGGAAGCCAGGCAGCACCACCAACATAGGGGTTTATGAAGTGCTTGGCAGTAGGGTTGTGAGTGAAAAAGCATCTCCCTCTTCTAGCAACAAGGCACTTTGTGACAAATACTTCTGATAGGACCCTGCAGAAGTCCCTGCAACTGCCAGTTGGCTGCCAGGAGAGAAGAGGATACTTCTTCACTCATCACCCTGTGCCCCAGCAACTTGTAAATCCTTATGTTGGTAGCACAACCTGATTGGTTTTGAGGGCTCACACTGGGAGACATAGCTGTGACAGTGGTGGAGCTTTGAGTATGTGGAGGGGGGGCAGGAGCAGGGGCTATGGTGTGAGGGGCATGGCCACTTTGCATGGGGGCATGGCCAGGGCACACGGGGAACATTGCCACCAGGGCAAACTGTCCCCCTCACCTCCCATCCCTATGTGACTGAACTGTGATGATAGAGCTCTGATGTCATAGTTATGTTTCCTGATGATAGCAGCCCGTTAATGAAGTTACTAAACTTCTGTGGGGGACCCAACATAATGTAATGGTCTGAATGTTGGAAAAGGACTCAGCAATGGAAATCCAGCCTCAGGGGAAGACAATGGCAAACCTTCTCTGAAAAAAATCTTGCCAAGAAATCTCTATAGGAAGATTGCTGTAAGCCAGGGTCAACTTGAAAGAATATAACAACAACGGAACCTTTGCAGGTAAAACACCTAAGCAGAATTCAGCCCTTTATACAGGTTTTTCTTGGCGGGGTGGTGTTAGTGGACACCATTTTAAAAACATTATCCTCAAATCCTGACCATTCCTCTTGACTTGCAGTTGCTTCTGTTAAAAGCCACTGACTGTCATGGGAACAGGATTAGATTCTGAATTCAGCTTCCTGTGGTGTGTGACTTAATTACATCCATTGTAAGGGCTGATGAATCCAGTTAAGATTAGTGGGAGGAGTGTGCACAATTAGCTAGAAGCTAGCAAAGGTTTGAAAGAAGGGAGATCTAGAAAAGGAGAGAGAGTCCCTCCTCACACCCCTCCCATCTCTTTAGTGGGGAGAACAGAACTGAATGGTGTGGACAATGCCTAGCAAAGGTGAAGCAGAGCCTGAGCACTTCAACCTTTTCATCAACAAGTGACCTAAAGAGATTCAAGAGCCTCAGGCAGAAATGAAAGATACTAATTAGAAATGTAGCTGTGACAGCACTCCTCAGTCAATGTTTGAGGAAAATTAACTGCTACTGTGCAGCCTTGCTGGGCACATGTTTGCAAGGCAGTGTGTCTTGCTGTGTTCACTAGGAACTGCTATTCTACGTGCATTGACACACACAGAATTGCCCACCTCTGTTACTGCCTTTTGTCTGGTTTTTTAAACCTAAAAGCAGCTGTTTTGTCCTGTTACCCTGTGAACTGGGGGACCCGGGAGGGGTACCCGACCAACCAACCAACCAACCAAACACAACCAAGATGGGGAAATTAGCTGGAGCACTCTCTTAGCTAGCGAGAGGCAGGGTAACTTAGCGGAAATCTTTTACCCTATGTATACAGGTTCAGGTCAGTGAGCAGTCAGACAGTTTAAATTAGCAATAATATCTATTAAACAGATAGCAAATGTTAAGAAAACACAACCTCACAGCTAACTAAGAAATAGGAAATAAGAGTTGTGGGGGAACGGGTGATACGTCACCTATCTCGCAGTCCTGGAGAAGTCCAATGGAGGGAAGGAAACTCAGCGCAGCGGTCGAGGGGAGTTCGCAGAACGAAGCGATGGCAAGGCTGGATAGCACTCTGGAGCGGTCCGCGAAAGCTCTCAGAGCTTGGGGTCTTTATTAGGGAAGGTATGACCGTGGGCTAGTCTGGTCTTGGGTGAAGACAATGAGTTTTGGGTTGGAAACAATGTCTCCGAAAGGTCAGAATTTACATGATTGAGTTAAGGTCCAAATTGACAATAGTATGGCCAGTATGCAAATGCAGCTAGCTTGGCAGTTAAGCACTTAGTTCGTCAAGATGCCCGCTCAGGGCAGAGGTCTCTTTGTTTTAACGCGCATTTGTAATGAAGGTGTTTGTTTTGGGAGGTCTCCTAAAGCAGATCTGGCAGTTTCTGGCTTGCTTAGGTGTAAACAGAAACGATTCAGCATTTAATAGCCAGCATGTAATAGCCATTTAATAGCCATGTGGCCTCACAAACACTTGGCTGGTGGCAGAGCAGGGCCGAATTATGATATTGAAATGATGTCTAAGGTTACCAAAGGCCAGGCCAGTTCACGGTGGTAACAGTCCCTACTGAGACAAGGAGAGATAAAAAAAGAATATGGCTCTTTCCTTAAAACATGAGCAAACTGAAAGAATCCCCCCCCAAATTGAGGCACCTCTAAAGCAGGGAAGGATACTGAGAGGCACAAATTGATCTGAACTAACCAGATCAGTCCATCCTTGATGGAGGAAAATAAGCCAACAGCTGGACTTGGAACCCATCCATTCAGTG
Organism: Iguana delicatissima; assembly: GCA_948472985.1. NCBI lineage: Eukaryota > Metazoa > Chordata > Lepidosauria > Squamata > Iguanidae > Iguana > Iguana delicatissima. The sequence continues at coordinate 709,643 of CAOKZL010000283.1, read as the reverse complement.
TGACAATGCTTACTCTCAGTTTGGAGAGTCATTCGTTCCCATCAGTCATGCAGCTTATTGCCATTAGTTGTTATAGTGTTAACAAGGGACTGTATGGACTCGTTTGTGTTGTTACTTTTCTGTTATGGGGAGGATTTAGGATTGATAAGAGGACAGCATAAACCGTCAACTGATAATGTCTGTTATAATGCCCTTTAAAATGACTCAGGGAGAAAGACACAGAAAATCCTCTCGTGCTGATCTTGCTGGGTCTCTCAACAGGTTTTGAAAGCACTGATATTACTGATATCTTACTGGACCGGTTCTGTAGGAGAGGAGTTGGAAGTGCTGTTTTTTTTGGTAATTCCACTCCTATTTACAGAGCCAGTTCCAGAAAGTAGCACTGAGGGAATTTCTGTTCAGTTATTACAGCTATTGAACTGCCATAGAGTTCCATCTTATACCTCATGTTATTCAATATGTATATGAAGCTACTGGGTGCAGTCATTAGGCCTCTTGGAATTCAGTGCCATTGGTATGCCACAACTCTACTTTCCTATGTATTTGGAGTTATCCAGGGTTATGCAGGTTATTGACAAGCTGGAACACATCCAAAGGAGGGTGACCAAAATGGTAGAAGGCCTGGAAATCATATCTTATGAGGAACAGCTTAGAGAGCTGGGTAGATTTGGCCTGGAGAAGAGAAGATTAAGAAGCAACACAGTAACTATGTTTAAATATTTGAAGGGATGTCATATGGAGGATGGAAGACTCCTGTCTTCTGCTGCTCCAGAGGCTAGGACACAGAGCATTGGCTTCAACAGACAGGAAGAGAGATCCCATCTAAATATTAGATGGTAAGAACAGTTCAGCAGTGGAATATGCTGCCTCAGAGTGCAGTGGATACTTGAGGATGCGCCTCCCCCCCAAAGATTGAGATCTGTTGAGGGGATGTTCCTCTCTGTCCCACCAGTGAGATCTATACACTGTGTGGGAACATGGAAAAAGGCCTTCTCAGCCTTGGTACATCAAATATGGAATGCCCTCCTTTGTCTCCTGTTGGCAGGATAGCTGCAATTACTCCTCTGCCAACCCCTCTTTTCATCTGCTTTTAAAATGCCCCAGCTTCTCTCTTCTCACTACACTTTCTCACTTTATCCTCAGTGTACTTCAGTTACTGCAAATTGAAACAAAAGTGTAAATGTACAGGCCTCCTATACTTAACTGACAGGCTAGGGACCAGAGTATTATCAGAAAATGGAATTGGTTGAAAAGTGGAACCAGTGTATTGTACTGTAGTGAACATGAAGGGCTTACGGAGGCTCATTTTGGACTGATTTGCATGTGCGCAGCTTGCGAGGTATTTCAGCTGGCTAGGTTCCTTTTTCCCCCTTTCAGCTCACTTTGCAAGTAGCATGCACATGCAGGCAGTCCCAAGAGAACTTCCATAGGCAAGAAGAACTGATGAAACAGTGGAACCACCATTGAATTAATGGAGCTTGTCTTTAATTTAGAAGTGTCAAAAGAAGGAGTAATCAGATAATGGCATCAAAAGGAAGGGGCTTCCTGTAGTTTGATGTAAATTAATTCAGTGGGGTAGGGGAGAGGTCAGGAAGGGAAGACTTTTCTCCTTCTCCGTAGGTTTAGGCAAAAACAAATTGTTGCAGCCTCTCTTTTGTTATGTGTTCTTCTAATAATTTTTGCCATCTTGACCAGACTCCGGTGCTGCTTGGCCACATGCTTCCTGGTTCACATCAGTGAAATACTGGAGGGTATGACAGTTAAGATAAAAGTCGAACACACTCATTAAAAAGACCCTTCACCCAAAACCAGTTAATAGCTGAAGTCCTGTCTAAATAAAAAGGGAACAACCTAACCTCTTGTGCAAGAGAATTCCACAACCTGGGAGCAGCCATTGAGAAGGTCCTCCCTTGTCCTCCCTAAACATTTCTGTAATTGTGGTAGGCCCAGGAAAAACACCTCCTCCAAAGAGCTTTAAATTCAGGCAGGCTCATAAAGGATGACAAGGTCTTTAAACCGTCTAGAACCAAACCATATATAGGGCCTTTACAGGTCACTGAATTCTGCCCAGAAGATGTATTTCATCTTTCTGTAAATTATCATAATAATTTCTACATTTACATTTCTATGTATCATTTAGCATACACATATTGTATGTCAATCCTGATCCTCTTTTATGGGTGATTGATTTCTTCTTGCTTTCTTTTGCAAACCATCTTACATAGGGTTGTAAAACATCACTCATTTGGGTCATCTATGCAAACCTTTGTGCATTTGGACACTTACATCTCGCCTCTCAGGCTTGCTGTGTGGTGGTGGGAGCATCAGCTTATTAGAGTTCGGTGTCTCTGACTCCATCTACGTTCATGGGCTTGTGGACCTTGAATAACTCATTCTTATGCATTTCTGGTGACTCTCATAAGTATTATCTTTGCCCTCAGTTTCTAATTTCATTTTGCCAAACAGCTCTACACAGTGCTCCTCACAGACAGTGTTCATTTCACGTGCTGTGAAGTAGTCTCTTCTCTTCCAATCCTCATCACATTTGTTAATCTGGAGAATTCAGCAGGACCCTTTGACTGCAAGAAACTACAAAGAAAAGATCCACCCTTTCAGTATTTGCAAAGGTTGGATCTTTTCTTTGATGGTACAAACATTTATGAATAGGTATGTGAAGACAGAAATAAATGGGTGCTTACTTGCAATGTTGGATGTACTTGTCTGTCTCTTTCTGTTGTATAGTTTTTAATGATGCAAGGCCTCTCTGCGTAATAAAAGCACAACTCTGGTTTGTGTAGTGTTGAAATTGTCATACCCATTATTGAGGAGGAATCTTTGTCTTGTATCACAAGTTTTTATTTTACATGGACCTACGTGTGTCCTAGTAGCACGCCATGCGATTATGATTTTGTTAGAAAAGGCAGGAGATAAGTTAGCCTAAACAACATAACAGGGGACTGGGCAAATCAAATTAATGTAAATTGACTACTTCCTCCTTTCTAAATATGCTTAGTACTAAGGCCTTAATTCTACCTTTCCTGGGAAATCAAAACCCACATTTTTGTGGCAAATAAGTAGGCACAAGATATTAGAAGCTATATGAGCACTGAGCTGCGAATTAACTCAGCATGAGACTTATTTCTGTGTCAATGGATTGTATCCAAATGTAACTATGCTTGCAGTAAACCCACTGACATAACTTAAGCTTAATTGCTTTCATATTTAAGTAGGACTAATTCTAGATCTTATCCAAAATACAGCATGCTGCTTTTGAATGAGTCTTCCTCAGAACCAGTCTTTGTTGATTATAATGGACAGCATCCAGAGTATAAGATGTATGATCAGCCTTTCCCATTGGTAAAAACACATGTATACTGCTTTATTTAAACAAGTATTTAAGGTAGGCTTAAATTAATTTAGGTGAGGAAGATTAAAAATGAATGAAAAAATAATTTATCAGAAAATAAATAAAAAATTTAGCAGGGACAGACAGTATAGCTACTTTCTGGTCTGGTGAAATACCCACATTTATTTTGCAAAGAATTAATACCCCACCTGCATTCAGGCCACCAGAGATTTGGCCCTTCCAAAGTTCAGGTCTCAAAGATTGTGTCCCTCTGCCTCCTTATATACAGCAGAGGTTTGCCTAGCAGGTCACAATACTTCCAGGATTTGACTTGACAATACTTCGGTGGGTGACTGCATTCAAACTGGAAGATCACATGTTGAGCTGATCTCTCTAAGTTGCAGCCTAGTTTAACCTAATGCAAAGCCCAAACAGGTGGTGACTATGTGTGACTGCATCTGGGGAAGAGAGAGAAATATATATACATTGTATTGAGGTTCCTGGAAGGAGATCAGGGTTAAAAAAATAAAAAAAAATAATAAAAAGGGGCCTAATTACAGGATACAAACAAATGTGTGTAACAAAACCCTAAAGTGTACAACAAACCCCCAACAACTACTATTTGTAAAAGAAAAACAACTTTGGATGGAAGCAGAGTTTCGGAGTACTACAATGACTGGGTGTGTCACTTTGCTCCAAATTGCTTCTAATTATTTTTTTTTCCTGAAAAGTTCCAAATATGGTTTGGTATAGTAGGGGTGGGATAGAATAGATGGGGGAGGGAGGTAAGGAAGGGGCTTAAGTACACTTTCTGCATCTGTGTTCCCCATCATGCCTCCCAAAGCTAGTTAAAAGATGGCTGTTGATTCAGTTATATTTGCATGTAGAGCATTGTTAGTCTGATAAGGCTTTGGTCAATAGAAATAATCCCATTTCTCCAGCAGACTTCCCAAAGAAGTAGCTCAAAAACAAATTACCAGGTCCTCTTTCCCTTTTACAGATGTTCTTGTATGTGTTGCAGTATGTACCTGAATATCTTTTGCAGGGATTGTAGCAAGTTCTTATCATTTTATTTGGGCTGTTTGATTTCACACACAGGCTTGATGCCCTTATACAGAATATTGCATGCTTTAAGCCTCCTCAGTTTCAACAGAGTTTAAGGCCTAGGCCTAAGACTATTTAGTAAGAAGGCATTCCCACTGAAATTTGCAAAGCTTGCTTGTCAGTAAATATGGTGAGGACCACTATTGCTTTATACTAAATTTAAAATCAACCTTTGTATGAATCGGCATTGTAAAGTGTTTGTGAAAACATTTTTTTTAAATCTTATTTTTTAAAAAGATATTCCAACATTGTTGCTTCTGTGCGATCAGCTGTGTCTTGATCAGAGCTTACTTTAATGTGCAACTGGAGGGAAAATCTGGATTTAACAATGCGATCCTATGCATATCTATTCGGAAGCAAGTCTCATTGTCTACAGTGGGGTTTGGGCTGATTTATGAAGATCTCACAAATGAGGCCTCCAAGAGAACAGAATAATAGAGTCTTACTCTTAGGTAAATATTTATGGGAGTGCAGGCTTGTCGTGCATGTAGACATGAGTAAGTCCCAGGCCCTTTCTGCACAAGGGAGATACATCGTTGTGGTGTTGTTGTGTCTCGAATACATCTGCACGTCAAGCTGGTTTGATGTCATTCTGTCGTAGTTCGTTCCGCACCTGTTTAGCTCTTAAAGCGGTTCACATTGTTGTGAAACCGGTGTAATGTAAAAACAGAAAAACTCTGAAGCAAATCAGCCAAAACGGTTCACAGCATTTTTTCCTACCTGCAGAAGCGCTACATCTGTTCACACCAGAGGTGGGCATTACATTGACCAATCAGCAGTGGCAGAGTGGACTGAGGGAGGGGAATAAGAGTTCCAGGGGAATTGACATGCCAAAGGTGCAAATGATTTTCTCTGCTTTTCTTCAGTGGAAACTAGAAGACATTGGAGTAAAAAACACCTCTTATAAAATGCCCTGAAATGCTCTTCCACTCTAGTGCGGAAATGGCCCCACTCTACTCTGGGAGACTTTGGCCATTTCGCATCAGACTGTTATTGTGCTATTATCCCACTTTCAACATCCTATGGAATCCTGGGGTTTGCAGTTTAGGGAGGGGCCCTTAGAATTCTCAGCCAGAGAGCTCTTTGGCCTCAGTAAACTACAGACCCCAGAATTCCACAGGTTATTGGAAGTGGAACCGTAGCACTATAACAGTCTAGTGCAGAAATGGCCTTTCTCTCAGGTAAGCGTGGGAAGGACTGTCGCCTCAAAACACAAGGCAAAAACAAACTCCTTTAAGAGATGGTGAAATAGGACAGAGCGAAGTTTTTAAAAGGACCGCTGGCAATAATCAAAAAAACAGAAAGGACCAATCAGTTTGTTGTGATGAGTCGAATTTCACCTCGTGGGTTTAATGAGTAAACATCCCAGCTTTGTCCCGGTCTTCGAACAGCAGTGGCAATAAAACCAACCAACTCGTTCCTAAAACAGTTGGGCGGGGGTGTGTGTAAAACGCTCCCTCGCCCCCATGAAGGAAACTTGTATTCGAAGTTTCTCTGCCTCCCACTCGCGCCTGGTTGTGAGGAGTCGGGAGTTTTGTTTTGTTTCTCCCCGGACTGGTGCCACCCACTTTCCGCCCGCCCCCCGTCTGGACTCCTTGTGGGGGGGCGTCGAGCTCTAGGGCTGCTTCTCCTCCTGCAAGGGGCTGCCCCCGCGCTGCCCCCGAGGCGTGGAGGGCCCGGGCCCTGACTGGCAGAGGGGCGCTGACGTCAGCCCACCGCCGAGGTAGGCTCTCCAGCCCGAGCTGTCAGAGCGTGAGGGCAGGTTAGCTATTAAAGACACATCGCCCGGCCCCGCCGAGACCCCTCCTCTCGCGCGCAGCTCCGGCAGGCACAGGCAGGCATACACACAAAGGGGTGCCCGTCGTGCCTCGCAGCGCAGCCCGCCGGGACGCTGGAGTGAGACGCGGGCCCCGGCCGGCGCCAGGAGGAAGCCAGAGGGGGCGGCGGCGGCGGCGGCGGCGGGGGGGGGGTTTGAAAGCCCAGCCGGGAGCAAAATGAAACCGACGAGGAAAAGTAAGTTCTCCTCGAAGTTGGGTTGGGAAGAGGCGGAGGGGAGGGGGCTCTTCCTCCATTCTCCTCCCGGGCTCGGTGGAGGAAAGTTTGCTCGCGGGCGCGTGCTCCGCGGCTGGGAACCTGGAGCAGGTTTGCAAAGCGGTTGTGTTTTCTGGAAGGCGAAGCGCAGGCAGAGGCGGCGGCTCTTGGGGCGGGGGGGGCGGGGGCGTTGGGAAGTTCCTTGTGAGTGTAGAGAATGGAGCACCCTCGTGGTGGCGGCGGGACCGGGTGCCTTGTGTTGTGTTGTGTGGGTGCGCGCGGCCAACCGAGCGACAGTTTCCATTCGGTTGTTTTTTTGAGGGGGGGAAAGGGGTCCTCAACTTTGTCCTCAGTCGTCTGGAGAAGAAGTGAAACGAAGAAGGGTGGGGGGAGAGAATGCCCTCCCGTCTGCGGCGGGGGCGAGAGAGAGAGGCGAGGGGTCTTTTGTTCGGTCACGTTTATGGCAATGTTGCCGAAGGAAGAGCCGAGCCGAGCCGAGCCGAGCCAAACTTCTCGCTTTCCTCTTTTGAATGGACGTTTCTCTTGCTCCCTCCGCCACAGAGAGACAATCCTCAGGTTGATTTTTTTTTTAAAAGCACGAATATTTCCAAGCTTTCTTCTTTTCCTCCCTCCTTCCCCCGACTGGATTTCTTTTTTACTTTTGCATGTATCTCTCTCTCTCTTGATCCCAAAATGGCAACTTTCCCAATTTTCTCTTTTGCAAACTCCTCCCTCCCTCCCTCTGTAGCTTTTTGCCTCCCCCCCCCACGCCTCACTATTTTTTGATTCGGCGAATTCATCGAGGGTTTTAAAACTCTTAGGTTGGGTTGCCGAAGTTGTAAAATGACAGTTTTTTGGGGGGAGGGAGGAGGAGGAGGAGGAGGATGTGTTTGGAGTAAAACCAGGGTAACGCGTGCGATGGGGGGGGCGCGTGAGTTCCTGTTTCTTTTGGAACAAAGAGAACTCTGTCCAGGCATCTGTCACTCAGGCAGAGCCACGGAGCGAAACTTTTTGTGTGTGCGTGCGTGTCTCTTTTTTGCTTCCTTCCAGTTCTTGGATTTCTCGGGGACCCCTCTTTTGTCGCGCACACCGGGGGGGGGACTCGGTTGATCCAAATCTTTGCCCCCGATCGCCCCATGGAAGGGCTTCGGTGGGGAAGAATTGGGAGTGAGAACGACGGTGTAACAGGCAGAAAACATGGAGTCCCGGTTTGTTTTGTGTGTCTGTCTGGTGGGACGGGTAGGGATTTAAAGAAAAGTGTGGGGGTGGGGTGGGGTGAGTTGAACTGAGGTTACCTTTGCCTTTATTTCCCTTTTAAAACTCCCGAATCTGAGCCTATTGATCACCCCAAGACTGCTGGTGAGAGAAGTCCGTGCATTTTAATTAAAAAAAAACAACGGCGAAGGGACCCGATTGCTTCTCACTGAGTAGCAAACTTCTGACGTGTGATTTGCTTCTCTTCGATTCAGAAGGAAAGCAAAGGAAATCTTTGATTTACTTCTCCTCTTTCCCCCTCCCCGCCTCGTCCTTTTCCGCCCCTGATTGAGGGGAATCGGTTCTCAATGGCATTCTCTTTGTGTCGGAATCGCCACGGCGAATGCCGCTTGTTGCTGGTTTAACTTCCCTTTGCTCCTTTTCGAGGCTTCTTGCTGTTGGTGGTTTTTCTTTTTGTTTTCTTCCCTCTCCCCTCCCCCTTTTTTTGGTGGGGGAAGTGGTCAGATCGGGGAAAACATTCGCCCACCAGAAAAAAACAACAACACAAAGCCCACAGTAACGTACTTTCTAACTCGAGTCTCCTCTCTCCTTCCGGTATTGTTTCCTTTCTCAATTTTGCATTTATTTTTATTTGGGTGTTTTTGTGTTCCGGGCTGGATTGTGCTGTTCCCATGTGCAGCTGGCGGTGTGGGTAAGCCGAGGGCCAGGAGGAAACGGCAGCAAAAAAGGAGAAAGGCCCCTCCTCCATCCCTCATGAGTTACAGACTTGAAACAGAAGAGCGAGAGAGATTGAGAGAGCGAATCCTCCCCCTTGTAGCCAGCAGCTCCCCCCGCCCAGCCCGCGCCCGTATGGCGATCCGCGTTGCCTGGAGGAGTAGGACGAGGATCCATTTGCTTTTCTTTAAAATTAAGCACAAAGTCTTGCCGTTTTTCTCGTGTTGTGGCGGAAGGAGGCGAGCTTGCATTTCAATGGACTTGAATTTGCCTGGGGTGTGTGTGTGCGCGCCCGCGCTTGTTGGGGGAGGATACAGGACGTGTTGATCTTTGAATGCCTTCCTCCAAACAAACCCGACCACATGTCTGGAAAGGGGCAGTGAGCTAACCTTAAGCGAACTGAAAGTCGCCTGTTCTGTTAACCAGGTTTTTTTTTTTTTTAAAAAAGATCTTTTTCTTCTGTCTCTTTCTGCTTGCTCCTTTCTTTGAAGTTTGTGTAGCATGGAATAAATTCTGTAATTGGAATGATCTCTCTGGAAATTTAAGAATAGGAGTAAATCTTTTGAGCCCCTTACCCCTCCCTAGGAAAACTGCGCCTGGATTTCTTAACATTTGTAGTTAAGTTTGGGGACCATTGCCTTTTTTCAAAACATTTTGATGAATGAATTTTGGATTTGTATAATAGTTCAAAATACGAATGATTAGCAATTTATAATAATAGTTCAAGGGACATGTCAAAAATTGAAAAAAAAATCCCAACTGAGATAGTTTCAGAATTTGGAAGAGAAAACCATAAAAGGATGCAGTCTTCAGCATCTGGAAAAATTATAAGATGTGTTCAAGGTCCTAAAGAAATAAGCCATGTTTGGAGGAACCAAAGAGTTCCAAAACAAAGTTTGATAAATTTCTTTAAGTGCCACTCTTTGTTACAAAGCGGTAAAACGTTCTAATTTGCTTCAGAAAAACATGGTGGGTATTTTGGGTTAAGCAGAACACATGTTGCTGTTTGTTTGGTCATGCAGCATAGACAGTACTTGGCTCTGGATGAGATCAAAGGTAGGGCTGAAACTCCAGTTCATGCTAGAGTAGACTCGTTGGGTCATTTGTTGAATGGTGAGTCATCACATTGATTCAGTGCTTGTATATTGACCAGCTCTTCGACTGAGCCAACCCATGAGAATTTTGCATCACATTTTATTAACATGCAGTATGGATCAGAGAAGAAAATGAAATTCTTATCTCTTTTCGTTCTTGCTCTACACCATTACTATGATTGGTTGTGGGTGATGTGTCCTAATGCTCACCCAGTTCTAAGCCTAATGTCTTTATCTTGTATTATCTTCCAGGCTTGAATCAGAACAAGTCTGCCAGCAGTTCCACCATGTCAGATAGTGACTTTGGAGAGGATGATGGGAATGTATCTCAGGATCCATTGCAGCCTGGCAAGAGGAAACGAAGGGGCAATCTTCCGAAGGAGTCGGTGAAGATTCTCCGGGAGTGGCTGTATGAGCACAGATTCAATGCGTATCCCTCTGAGCAAGAGAAGCTCAGCCTTTCTGGACAAACAAGCCTCTCTGTTCTCCAGGTAAGGATCACTGTGTAGTTCTTTTCTAGCAAGTCACCCTGTGACAGTGGGTTGCATACATCAGCAGAGCTGCAGTACAAGCTTAGATGTCAGTTGTTGTGTGCCTTCAAGTCATTTCTGAACCTGAGTCAGGATGGTGTAGGGATTTGAGTGTTGGGCTGTGACCCTCAAGACCAGGGTTTGATTCACCACTCAGCTATGGGAACCCACTGGATGACCTTGGGTGCGTCAGACACACACAGCCCCAGAAACCCCTGTAGTAGTTTTGCCTTAGGGTTGCCATATGTTGGAAATGATTCGAAAACACACCACAACAACAGTGTGAACCTGTCTTGGGGTTTTTGTGGCAAGATTTATTCAGAGGGGTTTTGTTTTTTTCTTCCTCTGAGGCTGAGAGAGTGTGCTTTACTTATGGTCACCTAGTGGGTTTCCATGGCTGAGCAGGGATTCAAAGCCTGATCTTCATAGTCAGTCAAGTGCTCAAAACACAACATCTCGGTACCCCTTTCTGAAAGAAAATATAAGTAAGGTAGAACATGGATGGAACTTAGACATTTAGGACACATTCCCAGAGTTCCGTGAATTCTGTGGCCTCAAGTTAGTAGGTGGTGTTACCCAAGTGGCTTCTGTTGACTTCTTACCTTCTGTATCAGTTAAATTAATCTCCTGTTGATTTCCATTAAGACAGAGATGTGCTATCTCCCCATCCAAAACATTGTTAGATTGTGTGTCCCATGACTCCTCACAATTGGGTTTGCTGGCTAGGGCTGATGAGAGTTGCAGTCCAACTACATCTTGAAGTTCACAGATAGTGTAGGACTACTATGTTATCTTCTGCTTTCTGCCTCATACAGGATAAGCATGTTTTACTTTGTGCTAGAACTGAATCTAGATAACTTCAGTTTTTGTATGTTCCAAGGGAGAAGGGCTGTGGTATTTCCTTTTCAGTTGCTCTTGGTGCATTCTCAAATCTGTTTTGTACTGAGCAGTTCTGATATCTGCAGATCTCTCTCATGTAGCCACCCCATTTTAAGAACGTAGAAAATACAGACTTCACACAAAAAAATTCTGCATTTCTCCTTCATGTATGATTTCTCTCTTCTTCTCCTCTTTGTTTCTTACTCTGTTTTGCTGAACATGTGGCACAAAGAGTTTCGGGAAATTCGGAAGCTGGCCTAATGTCATAGGATATTTTAGTTCTAATTAATCAAGATATCAGCTGTATGTGTATCAGATATTCATCCTCACCGTTCACTTGCTAGCATTTTAGCTGGATGGCTCTATTTAATATAGTGGGAAGAAGTTCTTAAACTTCTTTAGTTTCTACAGAGAAGCAGGTTAGGTATCTTCTCCCTGCTGTGATGCAGCTTGGTGGTATCTAATCTGTTTGTAGAGGCTAAACTGAAGTAAAAGAGTTTAAGCAGTACTGGTGCAGAGACTCAGCGAACTCATTTAGAACAAGTGTTGGAGGAATGCGCAGCTCTACAAAATAACGTGAATATAGTGAATCATTTGTGTGAAGATCTCTCCTCCAACCATACTTTTTCTGGTGGCTGGTTTTGCAGCATATGTAATCCCAAGTAATTTACAATATGTGAGAAAAATTTTCTGGAATAATTGAAGTTTAACTTGCAAGTGATGAATTTAGGAATGAGGTGCCAAAATACCCAAGACTCATTTGCAATCCTGTGCTATAGAAGTAAAGTCACTAGTAGGATTAAATTCCAGTCTGTATGTTTTGGGTGGCTTGATAGTAATAGATGATGGTAGCAGTGTGGTGTAGTGGTCTGAGTGTTGCACTAGGACACTGGAAGACTAGGGTTCAAATCCCTGTCAGTCATGGAAACTCATTGGGTGACCTTGGGCAAGACATACTCTCTCAGCCTCAGAGGAAAGCCTCTCAGTTCTGCCAAGAAAACTCCATGATAGTTTCACCTTAGGGTTGCCATAAGCTAGAAATGCTTTGAAGGCACACAACAACCAAACTAACCATGGCTGACTATCTATTAACACACCAAAAAGTACATTCTACAACCTATATTGTATTTTGCCATAGCAGATTAATTGTATGTGAAAATGAGGTGTGTGGAAATATGTCAGCATGTTATGGTAATACATAGTTATTTCTGGTATTAGTATTTGGATGGGAGAACACCAACAAATACAAGGTGCTGTAGGCTATGTTTCAGAGGAAGGAACTAGCAAAACCACCTCTGAGTTTTCCTTGCCTAAGAAAACTCTGTGAAATTACAGAGGGTACTATAGGTCCACAGACAACTTGAAGGTACATGTACACACACACAGAGTGGTATTGGGGGTACAGTGATGAAATGTGATGAAGGGGTGAATCAAATCCCTGGTGAACCGTGAAGCTGTCTTGGTCACCTTAGGGTAGCCTAACCCAAGCTTAGAAGTAGCGCATTACCAATAATGGTGTTACTTGCAACATGTTACTTTTGGGAGTGATGCAAGCATAACAGTTTTCCTTTTGCAAAATGGTACAATAATAGTATTAACATTTTAGTTCAATAAGTAATGTATGCTTGTTATTCTTACAACATTGCTTAGGGGGTGATTTTTTTGCCATTTTTGGGTAGTTTTTTGAAAAAGTAACTTGAAACTTTTCAAATAATTGGTAGCGCAAATAAATTACTCTCCTCCTTTAAGAGGAAAGAAGTGATCTGAGCTCTCCCTCTCAGGATTGCTGTGAAGATAAAGCATAGAGAAATACCATGTATGCCATCTTTTTCCCCTCGTTGGAGAAAAAGGCAGAATAGAAAAATAACAAGTTAATTCACAATAAATGTACAGGCCATAAAGTATCAACGATTTGATGCCTGCAGTTCTTTATTATGGAGGATATTTCATGCTTACTTGAAGATGTAGTGGGCATGATGGAGCCATTCTTTGAGCCTAGCTAGATTTCAGGATGATCTCTTAAGTGCAGCTCAGAGCCATCAAGTCCTCTTCTGGACTCAGGCTAGAAGGTGTGTAGGGTGAAGATCTGGAATGTGATCTGGCTATATTTGTAGAATTAGCAACATTAGTTCTTGCTTGTCTCTGAAGTCTTCAAAGTTTTGGTCCCTGTTACGGAGAGTAATATTTGAGTAGGTGAAGGTTTATGGTTAGCAGAATTTCCCAGGGAAGGTAAGGTACTTGAATCCTAGTTTAGTAGGAAATATAAAGTGTGCTCCACTGAGCTAGTTTAAACTCCATTGACTTCCTAGGATGAAATAGTATTAATAGGCCGTGGTTGCATCGCACACTCTCAATCCCAGAGAACTCTGATAGGTTTGCCCTAGGGTGGCCATAAGTTGGAAATGACCTGAAGGGAAACAGCAACAAGGTTGCCAAGCTGAAAGTTAGTATGCTGTAGTGGTTTGAGCATTGAACTAAGACTCTGGGTTTAAATCCCTGCTCAGCAGTGGAAATCCACCCGGTGACTTTGGGCAAGTCACACTCTCTTAGACTCAGAGGAGGGTAATGGCAATCCCCCTCTGAATAAATCTTGCCAAGAAAGCCCTGTGATAGGTTTGCCATAAGTCAGAAATGACAAGAACTCACATAGGAAAAACAGGATTGCCCAAATATATTTAAATTCCACTTTAAGTTAGTCGGGGTCAACCCTGCTAATAAGCAGAGTGAGACAGATTTATTTATCATTGGTTAAATATATATCTTCCCTTTCATATAGCTCCTTTTGCACTTTGTCCTCAAACTAGTCTTGTTTGGTAGGTCAATTCAGGGGAGTATAAATGTCCTCAGGGTCACCTGGTGAGTTTTCATGGCTTGACATTTGCATTCCCCATGTCTCAGTTCAGCAGTCTTAACTACCACACTACAGTGTCTTTGCTGAGATGCTGGGGTTATGGTGGCTAAGCAGTAGTAAGGTGTTAGAGGACAGTGTGCTGTGTCACATAACCTGCCATGCATCCCTTCAGCGAGCCTGCTGCCCTGAGAGGCTGTGGTAAATGTTGTCCTGTGGCAAGTGTTAAAGTAAAATATAACTGCAATCAGCTTGGCTTTTGTGTGTGGAATGCATTTGTGTGTTTATGCATGCCTCAAGGTCTCTTTTGCCTCAAGAAGCAAAATATCTTGAGCTGACTTGGAGGCTGTTCAGACTACAGAATTATAGTGCTGTTTTATATTTTTAACTGCCATGGTTCCATCCTTTGGAAGCCTGGTAGTTTCAGTTTAGGGAAGGGCATTTAGAATTCTCAGCTAGTTGTGTTTTAGTGCATCACCAAACTACAAAATATTAAAGTGGAATAATAGTGCTATAGTTTGTTTAGTGTGAGTGGGCCCTTTGAAGGTGAAACTTGAAATCTTTTTAGAGTGGTAGGACATGAACCTTAATCCCTTCCCTCTACACATTAGTTTTAGAAATGAAGACAAACCAAACCCTGTGCCCCCCCCCGCAACATGTTCCTTATGTTTCTTCCACTGTATGAATTCCACTGTATGAATTTGTGGTTGTGTCGGGGGAGGGGAAGGAAGAAGGTAATTTAAAAATTAAGGGAAACAGATTGTCAGATCTAACCCAGATGTAAGCAATTGTAGCAGAAATGCATGCAGTGACACCCACTCAACACCTGATCTGAATTTAGCCACTTCCATTTTCATAGCATAAAGTACAGCTGTGTGTGTGTATGTGTATGTATGTGTATTTTGTGTTTGCCTTGCCATTTTAACTGTGTTGTAGCTTTAACTTTGGGCAGCTGTTTGCTTGCCTGCAGTGCGCCTACAAAACTTGGCCTTCTTAAAATCAAGTTCTTTTCAAGGTTTTTCTAAGCATTTGAAGGATAGGCCAAAATCTTTGAGAGTAACAAAATGTCATGTTGTGTGATGCATGTGTATATCATGTGTATATGAGATATTCTTGGTAAGATTTAGTTTTTTAGGGACAATAGTTCCCTAGATTTCCCAGCCAGTGTAGTTCGTGACCAGATTGGTTGTGGAATTTCTGGAACAGTTGTTCAGAAAACCAGTTCTTATATATTCTAGCTATGAGAATAAGAAGGCTCCATATTCACCTCTTAGGAATTACAAAACCTAGGACAAGGATGGATGTGTCATTAAAAGTAAGGGTCCTCCTTATTTGTGGTTGTCTAAAATGTTTCTTTTTGGTGGACAGGGTTAGAAAAATTTGTCTAAATTTATGGAAGAAGGCTTGGAGATATTTAAAACTGCCAACTTGTCTGTGAGCGTTAAATTCTTTGTGTGTCAGCAAGCACTTGGATATTTTTATTTTCTGAGCTAGCTTTGGGAGTAGGAACTTGACACAACATTGAATGAAGATTGTCCTGTTCCAGTACTTGATATATTTTTTTAATTATTTGGTTTGGAATCTAATAATATTGATTAATGGTTTCTTCGCCTATCACTCTTACAGTCCAGAAGGGTAGTTGGCACATGGGGTGGGGAATAGCAGTCTTTTTAAGTTTCATGAGGGGGCTTCCTACTTCACTGCTCACAAAAGTGTTACAATTGGACAGCTTTGTAGGACAAGTTAGAAGGTGTATGCATCAGTGGGATCAGAATTGTTGTGACTTCTGTGGCAGATAGTCTTGGCTGGGCGGGGGATACTTTTTGAAAATGCTGTGAGAGGTCACTGATCTTGAGTCATTTTTCCTTGCAAAGTCAAAATTGCTCAGGCTCTGCTTGGTATTTTGCCAGTGTAAAAGTCAGATTTTTGTTGTTCTCTGCAGCAAAAGCTGGATTTTCCCACCTGAGAAACCAATTAGTCCCTGCTTAAATCATTTGGCACTTCCTATCTTAAATCCATACCACATTCCAGTGAGTACAGAACTTGATTTAGTTAAGTTAAAATATCCAAATTATTATGGTGAAAAGAAGTTGAATAAATTCAGGGCTATACATCTAGAAAATAAAAGTGTAGACATGTTGTGTCTGTTTTAGTGACCAAATGTGTTTGTTGCTTCTTCTTTAAGTAGACAAAAAAAATTGGTGGAAAGCTTTATAACATGTCTGAACTAAATTCTGACTACTACGAAATGGAGTAGAAGTCTAGTCCTTTCCACTACCTGTTGCAAAACCTTTCTTTATTGTAGCTTGCTTTCTCTTTATTTTCATTTTTATTGGTGTTGGTTTGTTTAAGAGTCAAGACCAGTAGTCATTTGTTTCTACATTCCCCTGTGGAGCTCTGTGTCTTAACTCTCTGGGAAGGACCAACTACATTCTTTTCAAGAAACATAGAAGACTACAGCTTCAAAAGTTGACCGTGTTGGGTGGGAGTTGCAATCTACAAAGGGCAGTTTTTCCAAGTTCTGTGTAACAGTCTGGCTGGATCATACCAAAAGTCTGTATAATCCAGTGGCGTCCTTTCCACAGGAGCAGATCAAATTATTCCAGGAAACCCTTGCAGGCATGTATAATTTCTAGATACTTTGAAGTTGAGAGGATTGGTTTCTGTAGTTTTTCTTTTCTTTTCTTTTCTTTTCTTTTCTTTTCTTTTCTTTTCTTTTCTTTTCTTTCTCCTCCTCCTCCTCCTCCTCCTCCTCCTTCTTCTTCTTCTTTTGGAAAATAGACATTTTCTGACAAATTGGAAAAAAATGCAACATTAACACCCTTTACAGATTTAAAGTCACTGTTACTTTAGGAACATAAAATGCACTACCTGTAACTTGGCCTGGCATTAAAAATATTATGTCTGATATATTAAAGATACCATTTATTCAGGAATTAATTAGAAATAGAATTTTCTCTTTAAAATAATGCTACAGGTGGAGCTGTGGGGTTCCTGAGCTGTAAGGAAGACTTGAACTATAAAGGAACCTCTTTGCTTTTGCTGGTTTATGAAGAGTTAGGCAGAAGACTCCCCACTGAAAATAGAAGAAACCATTCTTGTTAGTAGAACAAAGAACATTATTTTGTCTCCTTTTGTCCTCTGCAGTGCTAAGCAGACATAATGTACTTATTCTCATAAAAAGAACTGAGAAAAGGAAATGAAGACCAGGAACTGGTCTTGCTACATAGTTCTTAGTAATAATGGGGATGGAGGGGAGAATAAATATGTGAATACCTCATTTTAAATATATTGTTCATGATTCTGAAAGAAAATATTCCATAATCCATTTTTCCAGTGTTTTTGAAAAAAAGTAGCTTTTGGAAAAAAGCATTTACTCCTTGGGCTTTCTCGTCTCTAAGACTTAAAGTCCTCCTTTCTCTCTTCTAGCCTTTCAGAGCAAAAGTGAGCATAACACATCCCTCCTTATGTTGTCAAATTGCAGATTCTGCTAGCATAGCCAAAGGTGACATGAAACAGTATCTGCATGTTCTTCTTTTGCTCGTCCCACCTCAGAATATAAAGGACTAACACAGTCTTGGTGTTAGCTGTAATCATATTGTGCATCTGGACGATGGCATTGGTGCACAGAATCTTATTAAGGTAGCAATCATTGCTCACTTTTGTTGTCCACATAAACCAGTGGTCCTCCATGTGGTGGTGTATTCCAGCTCTAACTGGCGCCAGTTGGCATGGTCAGGGATTTGGTATTATGGGAGTCATGATCCAGCAGCATCTTAAGGGGAATGTAGTTTCCTTTTTCCTGATGTAATTCTCATTATGCCAGTGAAGCATGGTCTGTGCAGATGAAGGAAGTCTTGCACAATGTTTTAGATAGTGCTACTCAACATAGAAATTCTTGGAGCCATTACTGTCCACAGTGACTTTGCTGGGCACAAACACAGTACCACTTCCTGGCATCTTAGGAAAAACAATGCTTGCCTCCCCCGCCCCCGCCCTCAAATAGCCTGAGAAGCATTGTTTTAGACCATGTTTTAGATTAGTCTTTTTAGAGAGTGTTGCCCATTTCAGTTGGAGTTGCAGTATATCCAGCCAATTCAAGAGTTAGCAAGCTGTCTGAAGTACACAACTAATTGAAAAGGGAGACAGACTTGATTCCAGAACCTGGAAATTTCCTTCTGATGATTCCTTGGCTCCCTGACATTAACAAAACAAATGCTTGATCAATATTTGTCCGGAGTATCTTAAGTTCACAGAACCATGATGATGGCTAGTTCTGCCTAGGATGGGTTGAGGGCGAAGTCAGGAATAGTTACTTTGTTGGGACTGCAGCTATCATGTTCATCTTGCCACCATGGCCAGTAACCAATCTGGATAGGATAATTTTGAGTTCTAGTCTGAAAAAGTGAGTTTTCAAGATTTTGGGGGCCCATTTGAAAATTATAATGTTAATGTTGGCATATAATGGTCAATAAATGTTGTTTGGACCTATATACCCTAAGGGTACCAGATCCTGTCTGGTTTTGAAAACTAAGCAAGAGTGGCCCTAGTTAGTACTGCCGATGAATACCAGGTGCTGTAGGGTATATTTTAGGGAAGGGAAGTGGCAGAACCACCTCTCAATATTCCTTGCCTAAGAAAACACTATAAAATTAATGAGGTCATCATAAGTCGACAGACTTGAAGGTAGGCGCGCTCACAAACACACAGACAGACATAGACATTAATTCTGGCTAAATAAACCACCATATACACAAACTACACGTTAATGTGTACAGCTTGATCATTCTTGCTTTTCAGTAGTGTATAAGAATAAACCAGGAAGCTGTTGTTAAGCATCACTTCTCATTATGTGTGAATTGGGAACTGTGGTAGATTGATTTTAAATGAGCAAGGAGTCTTCAACAAAGATTTTAACCCTGTTTAGAAGTACCTTCTCTAGAATGATTTCTTTTCTGGAATTACCAGCCGTCTGTCTTCTTTTGGCAGTGGGACTTTTGTAAGTTTGAGGACACTGAAGTATATTCATATTATATAGTTATAGCAGTGTGATACCCCTTTAAATGATATGGATTCATCCTAAAGAATCTTGGGATCCTTAGAGTTCTCTTATAGTTGTCTCAAACTTGTGTGCTTTGATATTTTGGACTTCAGATCCTGCAGTCCATGATCACTGACCATGTTGGCTGGGGTTTCTGGGAACTAAAGTCTAAAATGTCTGGTGGACTAAATGTTGAGAACCACTGGTGTCTGAACTACAGTACCATATAGGTCTTTGGACCAAAATTCAGAGTACCTCATGGCTTACTTCCAGGTAAGTGTGCTGAGGATCATATTGCTGAAGTTATTGTTGAAGTTATTTAGGTAAACAAACATCATGGGCTCATAGAGGGTGACAGCTGGTCTTTAGGTTCTTGATAAACTTTAACTGCTTGGTGTGTCTAATGCTGAATCAAAATATTTCTGCTGAGGAAGGATAGAAGAGAAAGAAAATCTGAAGAAGGTTGTGATTTAGTGACCTGTTGTGTTCAGACTGTTTGATTTCTGCTGCTTAGTTTTGTGAAAAGCACACAAAAGTGCTTTTTAGAAGTGACTGCTCATGATCAATTTTTTTTACCTTCCCCTCCCTCTTTCTGTATAGTAGTCAGCTCTTCCTATATAGGTGAAAGTCACTGTGTGAGTCCTGACTCACTGAATAGCCAGTAGCCTTCCTTGTGGAATTCTGAGCTTCCTCTGACAATTCCTATCTCTCTGTATTGTCCTAGTCAGGCCTCTTAGCTGGGATCTGACTGCACAAGAATGCTTGGTCTGTTCTGCTTGGCTTGCTGTGAGCACAAATATTCTGATAACAAGTTACAGCTCCTGCTTGTAGTCAGGAAAGGAGGCGACTTGCTGGAGACCATCTAATACTCAAGGTCACTTCTTGGATTGCTAAAAAGCAACATAATACCGCAGTCTTTGTCTACAGTGGGCCTTTTGAGTGTAGATGGAGCTGAACCTAACATTAGCTGTGAAAATTCAGCAGGCAAAAGTTAAATGGGACAGTAGGGTAGTTGTCTTATAGGTTTTGTATACTGCAGTAGGCTTTGTATACTTAACTGGTAGAATCACTTCCTTGATATATGGGCTGAAGAAGGCACATAGTTTAGATCAATGCTGGGAATCACCCCTTTCCCACTTTTGAGAAGATATTGAATTCTGTCGTGAACAAAGCCATCATTTTGTGCACACCTTCTGTCTTTTAGCATTGTGACTGTAGGAGAATTGGGTTGGTGCAGATTGTCTTAGCCATGGTTCTCTGATTCAGCAAAGGTCTGAGTTTGGGATTTGGATTCTCCCCTGCCCCCCAAAAAAGCCCCACTAAATTTGATGTAATTTTAGCACAGCACCTGCATTAGGGACTGGTGCTGCTAGTGAATTTTTCCATCATCCACCTGTCTCAAATACTACTGCTCAAATGATGTTGGAATAGGAGTGGTAAGTCTCCAGTTGGTCACTGGACTATTCTTGTTCTGTAACATTAGCCCTTACTTTTCTTGCTCAGTGTGAATGATATTGTGTATTATCCAAGATTGGTGTCAGCTGAAAACTGATTGAAATTGAAAGGTAGAACTCTGGATAATTTGCAGTACAACAGGAGTTTCCAACTCCTACCTGTTTACCAGCAGGAACAGAGAAATGGGTTGGGAATTGTGTGACTCTCCAGATGTCGTCATATTCCTGTTCCCACCATTTGACAGTGTTGGCTAGAGTTTCTGGGAATGGCTGTATAGCAGCTGGAGGATTGCGCAGTTCCCTCAGCTGATGTAAAATTAGGCAGTTGAATGGAGCCAGATAGGGGTAACCAGGAGTGCAGTGCTATGTGACAAATCACTACAGTTCTTTTATTGAAAAGATATATGTAGGTGAAGATTTAGAATGTGCTGAACAGAACTCTTGTCTTCAATCTTTTGTGTTTTTTTGCACTTGATTCTTGAGGTTCTAGTGAAAAACAAGCAGATCCAGCAAGGGCTCATGCCATCTTTGATGGGCTGACTTCTGGGTAATTTTTTAAGACTGTTGAAGAAATTCTTATAAAGTTTGGGTACCAGACATTACTTTGCAAGACTAGTAATACACAGTTTTACAGTTCATTCCACAGCTCCAAGCTTAACTTACAAATCAGGTTTGAAGGTAAACTTCACTTATTCCCACTTTGAGTAGGGCCATTGAAATCAATGGCACTTAAGTCAGTCATAGCAAAGGTCCACTGATTTCAGTGGGTGTAGTCCCATTAGGATAATGACTGGGCCTAGCTCTCTGTCTGGTGGAATAGATAATATCTGTTCACTTGCAAAATTTGTACTTTTTTTTTGGTTACATGTTAGTGTGAAAGTTGCATGGTAAACAAAAATGAAGTCTGTGAACTTTTCCTTATCATAGTAGGTGTAGACATTATATTTGCTAAATTTCTGTCTCATCCATAGTTGTCAGACATAGCACTGCTACCTGGAAAAAAAAACCCTGTGCAGATCAAGTTAAGAAAGAGTAGGCAAACCTTAGAATCTTTTCAGGGGATAAAATGACCAGCAGCTATGCCTCATGAAGAGCTGACTTTAAAAGTCTTTGTTGACTCTCTTTCAGTAGATATTAGTCAAGCAGGTACTTAACAGCTGAGTTTGAAAGGGTGTGGATACTTAGGGAGACATCAGACATCAGTAACAATTTTTGATGGTATGAGTAGTTAGAAATACCAGTTTGGTGTTAGATGAACATGGGATTCCTTGTTTAAATCAAGTCCTTAATGAATTCAAAAATCATTTGACGTCAGATTTTTTATTCATTTGTTTGTGCTTCAAAAAATTTTCAGTGGTGGGCTGCAGAATAATAGTAATAATCTTCAAGAATTTAAATATGAAAAGTACAGTTTGGTTATGCCTGTCCTCCCAGCTTACTCAATACATAGTTAACTTTTGGAATTTGCTGCCACAGGATGTGATAATGGATATCAACCATGACATGAAGTTGTCTTGCTAGAAGCATTGTAGCTCTGTAACTCATATGTTGGGGACAAGAAATGGGGACAGTGTTGCTCTGGGGAAGCAAAAGTTTTGGGCTTTTTAAAAAGCAAACAATTATATTACTCTTTCCCATACTTCTGGTTCATCTTTGGATCTCTTTCTGTCTCTGGTTCTGTTGTCTTATCTTCCTTTGTCATGGTAGGTCCTGCTGAGCATGAGACACAATACAATCCTCTCCCCACATTCGCAGATCCGACCTTTCTGAATTTGATTATTCATGAGGCACCCATGTGCCTTCCCCTCCATTCTTCCTCTCCCATTCCCTTGACCTTTGCTTGGGTGCACATCTTCCTTTTCCATGCCTGGGCAAAAGACAAGGGAATGGAAGGGGGAGAATGGGAGGAAAGCATGTGCTCACTTTCACTCTCTGTGCATGGGGCTGCCTGCTCTTATTCACTAGCTTTTTGCCTAGGCATGTGGCAAATGCATGCACACCCAAGCAAAAGGCAAGGGAATGGGAGGGGGAAAATGAAGGAAAAGGCCTGCATGTACCTTCCTTCTCTACACATGGACCTGCCCGCTCCCATTCACTTCCCTTTTGCCTGGGTGGCATATGTGCCCAGGCAAAAGGAAAGGGAATGGGAGGGAGAATGGGGGGATGGAAAAGACCCTGTGTGTTCCTTTGCTTGCTCACTCAGGCTGAGGGAAGAGTTATTTGTGGGTTTTTGACTTTTGTGAGGGCTCTGTACCCTGAACCTTTGTGAAAGTGGGGGGGTGTAACATGCTGTTTATACCAGCCTTTGCACACACTTCACCAACAAAACTTACTGATCTTTCAAGGCTCTGTAAGAGATGCTAGATTTTGGAGGTGGTTTGCTGAACATAGACAGTTCATAGTTATCTATATCAGTCTTTCCTAAACCTGTATCTTCAGTTAGTCATAAAGGGGTGGGAATGATGGGAGTTGTAGTTCCCAACACTAGGTTTTTGGAGACTGAATTAGGGTTCTGTATGTTTGTGTGTGTTAATAGGACTTGTGGCATCAGCATCAGAAAAAGCAAATATTAGAGAAATGAAATCTGGGCATGTTGGTTACATATCCCACTTTGAAAGCTGCCCAGTCTTTAAAACAACAGTTGTATTTGTAATGAAGTAAACAAAAAAGCTTGTATATTAATATCATTGAAATCTTGTGTGGCCAGTGTTGATGAATGTTTACAAGGATAGTGTGACAGCTGGCTTGCACATCTTGTCAGATATGCAAATTTTGGATGTTGTTGAAAAACTTGAGCGCTACCTGGCTTTTTTTAAATATATTTTGTTGTTTTGGGGTTTTTAAAATTGTTGTAAGTCATCCTGAGCATGGACTAGAATGGAAAGGTAGAAATATCAGCAAGAATACATCAAAATTAATAACTAAACCGCTGCTTGAAGCCAATCTTGTATGTGATGTGTGCATGTATGTAGTACTGATAACTGTACTATACCTAATCTCTGTATATTGCCTGTGACATAATTACTGTGCTAATACTGTACTATAAAACAGTACAGCCATATATCAAGGTGGGAATCATATAGTTCTTCAGACATTGTTGTATTACAGTTCTCAGCAGGCACAGTTTTTATAACCAGTGGGGAGGAATGGTGAGAGTACCAGTCCAGCATCCCTGCCATATATAATATAGAGCAGAGATTGAGTGCCTCGCCCCGAGGTATAAGCTTGGTGGGGAAATGTCAAAATGTATAAAATATCTGACCCTGCTTGTTTTGTGCTAGGCTCTCTTCCATGCTGTTTGCCTCCTCTCCCCTCCACCCATCCCATGGCTAAAATGAACCTTGCTGAGACCCTTCTCAAATTGAAATTCAGCCCCTGATCCAAACAGACTTCCCGGTTAGCGTATGGCATATACACCTTGTCCTGATTTCTTCAAACCTTTAATTTATTAATTTTAAAAGGTGCAAGTATGGGGAATGTGATTGGTTACTGGGGGTGGAAGATGGTAAGGTAAGCCATTGACAAGGGTCAGCAAATTTCGGTTGGCTTGGATAGTCACCTAAAATTTGTTCTTGCTGTGACCCTATTGTCACCCTACCCTCCACAGAAAAGGGAAGGTGGGGTCTTCTGATACCATACAGAACTTGAGGCATACAACATTCTGGGGAATGATCCCCTGCCCTGCTCCACAGTTGGTTAGAAGGGTGGAGATTTTAGGGATATATGCATGCATAGCTTACGCATGGGGCACTCTGAGGGGTTCACTTTGCAGCACTCAAAACCTCTAGACAACTTCTGAAGCTCCCTGCCACAAGCACAGCCATTCCCTCCTTTGTGGGGAGCAAGCAGAATCACAGAAATGTCTCTCTGTAGACAGATGTGAAATGATAACATCACTGCTGACATCTGGATATCTCAGCACTGTTGTAGTCATGTCACCTCTGGGACGTAGCTTGGTGCTTCTGCAATCCTGCCTATTCCCTATGAAGCAGAGAATAATGGTGTGTGTGGGTATGTGGGTGGGATGGGGCTTCAGTGTTTGTACAGTAAGTTGGGAGAAATGGTATATGGCTCAGCCTAGCGTAGGTCACACCTACTACATTATGCTGAGCCGTACAGAATTGCAGTCCTAATGTGTTATGTCTTAGATCAGTGGTTCTCAACCTGTGGGTCCCCAGATGTTTGTGGACTTCAGCTCCCAGAAGCCCCAGCCACTATGGTCAATGCTTAGGGCTTCTGGGAAGTCCAAAACATCTGGGGATCCACAGGTTGAGAACCACTGTCTTCGATGGTCAGTAAGAAGCAAGAAGTCTTGAGGCTTTCCAGACATCTACAAAGCAATGAAAAGTATGAGGGAGAGCCTCTGCTATTCATTCACAGTTCTCAAGGTAGCTTGGCATCATGGAGAATCTTCATGTTTCATTGGATATGGAGGGAGGGTAGGTTCTCTCCTTGTTCTTGGGCACTCTCTAGAGCAAAAGTGGAACCTTCCAGTGTTAAACTAGTTGACAGCATATGGTACAGTTTGCAGATAAATTTCTGGATGTGGAAACTAGAAACAAGCTTATTAAATCCAGAAGCTGGCAGCTCATTGCAGTTTATGATTTTTTTTTTAACCATGAGCATGGGAACCCATATACTTAAAGAAGAATTATACAGCTGAAAAAGGTAATTTGCATTGTGGTTGTAGAAACAGTGTTGGGGGGAGGTTAAAATGAAGGAGGAAATTACTGAATTTGTGGTAACACTAGTCCTTAGGGTTTTTTTTTAAGAATAACTTGTTGATTTGCAAAAGATGTGTCAGTCTACTTGATTTATATTTCCATAATTGTTTTCTTTTGAAGTATGCATTCATTTCAGTTTGTTGCTGGAAACCTTCTGATGTGTAATGAAACAAATTGTACAAAAAACAGCTGTGTTTCCAAGGGTCTTGTAATTAGGTCCTTACAGTGTTGCACTAGCACTTGTTTGGTAATCTTCGTTAGCTGGCCATCTTTTTCAAAGAATGCAATTGCACATGATTGTACTGTCCAGTCTTATAATCTGGTGCTCCACAGTTGTATTTAAGCTCTGAATTGTGTTTGGAGCAAGGCTGCTCAGAAGCATTTGTTTTAAACTTGTTGTAAGCTAAGAATACAGTTCATAAAATGCTGGCGGTAATCCTCCTGCTTTGAGAAACATCCTATATTCCCAGAGGTCTTGCTTCAACAGGGGAGGTTATGATGATTGTTAATAATGGGCAGTTTGAAGATGACAAGGATTGGGATACCTGCTACTAGCTTCCCCCAATTTAGTGCCCTACAGATTTTTTTTAAACAATAATTCCCATTACTTCTGATCTTTGTCCATGCAGGCTTGCGCTGATACAGTTTGGAGTTATATCTGGGTTAAATTTTACATTAATGCATCAGGTGAGAGCTGGGTCTGATCTGTGTTGTATGCTGATGTAATTCTTCATAGGGCTCTCTGAGCTCTGAAAGGCATATATATATACAGTCAGCCCTCCACATTTGCGAGTTTCACTTTCACAGATTTGATTATTTGTGATTTTCCCCAAGCCCTGCCCCCCAGCTCCAGCACTTCTTTTCTGGGGAAACCTTCCCTCTTGGTGGCTCCAATCAAGCTGTGCAGTCCTTTAAAAACCCATCTCTGATCTTCTTCCTCCACTACCATCAGCAGCCACTGTCTGGCCAGCTAAAGACAGATCACAGCCCATTTTCTCAGGACCACAAAAAATGTGAAAACAAAAACAAGCTTTAATTTAATACTTCCATCTACAGTACAGTCATCCGTCCACATGTGGGCTTCACTTTCATGGATTTGATTATATGCGAGTTTTTCCAACTCCTTCCTCCCCACCTCAAGTCCTTCTTTTCTGGGAGGAACCTTCCCTATTGGTGGCTCTGACCAGGCCAGACAGCCCTTTAAATCCTGCCTCTGGTTGTCTTCCTCCACCACCAGCCACTGTCTGGCCAGCTAAGGATGGCTCATAGCCTGGTTTTTCAGCACCTCAGACCCTCTCCCGATGCCCACCACACACTCAGAGAAAGAGAGAGGAATTATAGGGTGATCATGCTGATCTACCCCCTTTTCCTCTCCTTATCCTGACCTGGGTTGGACCTTGGGTCCCTGTTCTCCCCACCATGCCTCAGCCCCCCTTCATAGACAAACTCATATTTTGATATTTGCAATTTTTCCACTTTTGTGGGGGTTCTGAACCCCAAACCTTAGCAGATGTGGAGGGCCAACTGTATGCTAATAACAATTTTTCTGGGAATGGGCCTAAAGAGTGATCTGAAAGCAAAGTTTGTTATGTTATTGTTTTGGACTGCATCTTTCAGCATCTGCCAGTCAATATGGCTGCTTAACCAAGTTCTATTTGAAAATTCATATAATGTACCTCTGACAGAGCCAGACATGTCTGTATGTTCAGCTCTGACTGGATGAGAGTCAGAATAAGTAAATACCCAGTGGTCTGAATCCTCTATGCCAGTTATGAATGCATAACCTGGAGTTACACACTTGTGAATGTTAGGTAGGTAGTTTGGGGGACTTTCACAGTCCCTGTGTACCGGTAGCTCTCATCCCTACTTTCTAGGCAGCAGCCACTGTGATCAACAGGAGTCTCTTGGGAAGCAGCTGACCTACAGTCCAGTCCTTCATGTGTGATCTCTGACATGAATGATCATGTGAATGATCTTTAACACGAGGGGAGTTGTGACAGGGACCCTGTTTCTGTTTGTGCCACCAGAGATTGCCCACAGGAGGGGGTAGAAGTGGCAACTAGCTGCTTCCCGAGTGATAAGGGAACAGATCCCCTCTCCCATTGATCACAGCAGCTGCTGCCAGCTGCTGGGGGTCAGATCAGAATCTATTGCATAGCACTGTAAATGTGGTGCTTATTCATGCATAAATCCCATACAGGATTCCAGCCAGTATTTTTTGAAGATAGTGATTTGATTTTTTTTTTGTAGCCAGCGTAAGTTAAAATTAAAATGATTTAAAATTTGCATTTATTACTACATTTTAAAATCCTTTGATTATCCAGTAAAACCCAAAGTACCTTTTTCAATGCAAAAAGGAAAAAAAAAAGCATGAGGGAGAAAATATCAGAGGTTAAGGATCCCGCATCTGATGTTATTGGTTATGTGCCTCATTGTGGATACCCTACCGGACCCAGGAACTAGTAAGACATCATTGAAATGAGAGTGATGATGCTCGTTCAGTAGTTTGCCAGGCTCCTTTAATGGTTTCACTTTGGTGATCTTACTCTTTTATTAGATGTAATAAGTGTAAACTAGTTTAGATCTGCAAAATTTGTCCTTTTCTAAAATATGAATATTTATGATTCTGCAATGCAAGCAGCCTGGAAATCTGACTTTCCATCTCCTGTACAATTGATGTTCTCCATTTGTTTTTTGAAAGCTTTTAGACTTACCTTGAAAATTAAATGAACTTTTTGAGTTAACTTGCATTATCTTTAACAGCCAACCAAGCAGAAATCCCTAAAATTACATAGTTCTTACTACCCACTTAGATTTAACCATATAGTCTGAAAAAAAATGCAGACTGCCTAATCAGAAGGTTGGAAATATGATGCAAAATCATGTAATTGTTTTTAGAGCAGCTAATGAGTGTGTACATTTGTTTGGGAACATGTGAATTTCCAAATGAAAGAAAGCTTGATTTAAATCTGTTCCATCTCTTTGTGGCAGTGTATAGTGGTTTGTTTTCACCCACTTAAGGAACAGATCACCTGGAACTGATTTGTGAGTCACTAAGAGGTGTTTGGAGGAAATGTGGAATAGAGTCGGATGTGTTTTCCTTTGTATACAGAAGAAATGTGCAGTGTTCTGTACAGCTTGGTAAAAAAGTTATAGTGGATCCCCTATTATCCTCCAGACCAGTATCCATGGCTTCACTTACCCATGATCCAAAATAATATTTCCTCCTGCTTATCTGCTGTCTCACAGAGGAGAGAGTAGATGAAGGGAAGACTCACATGTTGGCACTCAGCTTGTTTCCCTTGAGCGTCAGGGCCAGCTGGAGGGCCAAGAGCTACACAGTGAATGCGTGGGGCTCCACGGCCGTGGATGCCACTGCTTTCCAAGATCTCTCCTCATCTTTTCCTTGCCTTCCTTGCACCAAGCTGCTGGCTCCCAAAGAGTCATGATGCCAGACAGTCTTTGCTGAGCTTCTGAAAGCAGCCCCCTCTCTGGGTGCCAAATCTGGTGGGAGGTCCAGCTGCATGGACCCATGTGCCTCTCTTGGCTGAGGAAGGCGTGTCCTTCTCCTGCCTCATCTGAAAGAAGCACATGGCTCTGCACAGCTGGGATTCCCATGCCTGTTTCTGCCTTCCAGGCAGCTGTTGTGGTGCTCCTGCTCATTCGTCTCACAGATCCTCAGTCTCTCTTTTTGCTGCCAGCCATCTGTTTCCACTTTCAGGCTGGTGGCTGTAGCACTCCTCCTTGTTCATCTCTCAGATCTGTGACGTGCTGCAGCCACTGCCTCAAAGACACAAATGGTTGGCTGGCAGCAAAAAGTGAAAGACGAAAGATCTGAGAGACAAGTGAGCAGTAGCATTGCAGCTGCCACATTGAAGGTGGAAATGTATGGCTGGCAGCAAGAAGAGACAAACTGAGGATCTGTGAAATGGTGGGAGGTGTGGATTCATGTTGAGCACTATGTTTGGATTTCTACCATTTCACAGATCCTCAGTCTCTCTGTAGTCTTGTGTCTCATACACAACACAAGTAGTGACTGAACAAGATGAGAGGCTATTCCAAAATGGTACTGTATTCCAAAATATGGAACATTTCTTGTCCCCAAGCATTTTGGATAAGGTAGATTAAACCTGTACAGTAGCCCCTCCGCATTCATGAGGGTTCAGAGAACAGAACCCTTGTGAAACTGAAAAAACTGTGAATAACTCCCCCCTCCATGATCCCCTCCCATTCGCCTCCAGAGGTCCCCTTCTCACATTCCTTTGCCTCTGGTCCTGGTGTGGGAAGGGGAGGAGAAGAGAAAAAGACAAGCTAAAAGGCTTGCTGGTACACTCTCCTCAGATAGAGAAGAGCAGAGTTATGGGGTTCCAGATACTTCTGGTTGCCATCTTGAAAAAGGAGGGGTAGGAGCAAAGAGAGCACCTGACCAATCAGCTGCCATTACACAGCAGAGAAGACAGGCCTCCAGTAGTATGTGTGTAGGGGTTTTGCTCACCCAAAAGGGAAAAAAAGGTCCATTTTAAACACAAGCCTTGCAAGCCTGGGGGAGAAATGCAAGAGAATGGAAGGAGGAAAATGCCCGGAGGAGGGGGAGACAAGCAAATGCCTCACGAATAATCAAATTCGTGAAGATCAAACCCATGAATGTGGAGAGAGGACTGTATAAATAAGGTATAACAACTAGCTCTGGTTGAAAAAATCAATGAATTTCAAATAGTCAAAGGAAAGAGAAAAAAACAATTCTCCTGTAATGTGGAACTGTTTTGTTGAATATTGGAGAGGGAGGGAGAGATAACGCTTATCTTCCAAAGGCATTCACATCTTTTTGGCTGACTGTGTAAGGAAACACTTTTGATATCTACTGTTTTTGGTATCATGGCTATGTAACTTCATTGAAAAGTAATTTTCTGTACTACTGCTGTTCAGTGGGTGGATCAGGGATGATGTTACAGTGTAAAATGAATGAAAATAGAATTTTAAAAAAGCTTGGGAAGAAAAGACCGTGGCCTCAATCCAGCTGAATTGTTGTGTTTGACAGTGCAATCCTGTACATGCCTGCTTGGGTTTAGAAAGAGATATTATTGAATTCAATGTGCTCCTAGCTGTAGGATTCTTTCCTTCCATCCATCCCTGTATTTATATCTTGCCTTTCTCCCAGGTTGGGACTCAAGATGGCTTATGAAAAATCAGAAAATATAGTGAAGCATGATTTCAGTCAAAGTCTTATTGAAAGTAGTGGCATTGATCTTGATTGTCTGTTCCAGCATGATGTGTTTTGGCTTGATCAGACTCTCTGTCTAAAGAAGTAAATATTTGAGATTTTAAAGTGTATGTGTAGTGTCATCCTCCTTCTAGCACAAAGCTTCTACGTTTTCTGGAAGCTCCATTTTCATCCTCGTACAAGTATCTAACCCATTACTTTGATTGTGCTTGCAGAAACAGGCTGCACAGACCACAGCTGGTTGCGCAATTTGCTACAAGTTCACTGGGGTAGATGTTCCACGTGCTACTTGTTCTCTTGTTCCTCTAGTTCTCACATAACTGCTAGTGGAACACTGCCACCTCTTGTACTTCTGCTACCTTTCCTGGCTTAAAAAGAGTCTGAACATGTTCATGTGCATAATGAGTAAATTTTAAAAAGGAAAAAAGAACCAAAACAATTTGTTCCAGCAAGCCTTGGTGCAAAGAGAAAATCAGTTTTACACCCATCATTACCTGATCTGATCAAGTGTTGGTGAGCAGTCTTGCAGACCATGTTACTCAAAGATGGGTACAGATTGCATTCTTTTGGGGCTGTGGGTGTACTTGGCTTTTCTGTCTCCTCTCTTCCCCCTGTGGCTTTTCGTTTTGTTGTTCCTAAGCCCCCCGCTTTATCAATAATAGTTCAGGCAAACCGGGCGATTTGCTTTGGTCCTCATCAAAGGCATTGCCCTGCAAATACTTCTTGTCTTAAGCCAGTTAAGGAGTGAATGGTGGCCTTCTTTTTCAGCACAAGGGGGCTGTGGCAGAGGCAGCTGGGGGAGAGAATTGTCTGGTACAGATAAAAGTTAATGAAACGTGCTTTGGGTAGGTAGTGTATTTTTCAAAATGCCTTTCCAGGTAGACTGAAAAATGTTGCCCGATTTTAGGACTGCAGCTTGAATGGAATTTGGAAGGGGTGTGCATGTGTAAAAGATTGTGTTAAGCTTTTTTTTTTTAAACTGGATTGCCTTGGCTATACAAAGGAAACATCGTACACATACCTTCTATTCACTACTGGACAGATCTGGCATGAGAAAAGGCA
This sequence comes from Iguana delicatissima, assembly GCA_948472985.1. Classification (NCBI taxonomy): domain Eukaryota; kingdom Metazoa; phylum Chordata; class Lepidosauria; order Squamata; family Iguanidae; genus Iguana; species Iguana delicatissima. The sequence continues at coordinate 678,380 of CAOKZL010000283.1, read as the reverse complement.
TGCCAGGAATCTTGGAAGAAACCTTCCTTGCTTTACCCTGTGCCGGCTGGGCAAATCCCAGCTTGTAATACTGAAACATAGAAATTTAGGTGACAAGTAAGTAACTATTCTTCTGGCTACTCAAAAACAACAACCCCTCAAAATAAGTAATAGGAAGTGAAGGGGAGAAGAGAATGAAAGGCAGCTCTTTCCTTCTTGAAAACTTGTGGGAAACATAGATACTACAAAATCTATTAATATTTTGTTGTAGTTTTAGTATAAAACCAACAAAGAAATTAATTAATACTCTGAAAAGCATTAGAACCATAAAATACGAACATAGTTTGGAAGGTTAGGTTAAGGAGAAGTATCTTATCACTTCTTCTGAAAGGTATGCAAGGGGGGGCTGGTCCTAACTCTGGTGGGAGTGCATTCCACAGTTTGGGAATGAGGCCAGAGAAATCCCGTTCCCACATTTCTGATGGACAGGTCTCTGTAGGCAGCAGGATAACTTCTCCTTCAGGATTGGGGAAGGTCATGGCAAGGTGCACATTTGCTCTTTTGGGCAGTCAAGTCCTGTTCCAGCATCCTGAACATCTAGGTGTCGAATGATGGGAGTTACAGTCCACTAAATTCCTAGAGGACCAGAGTTATCCACCCTATTCCCTGCCTTAAGCCTCTCTTGGTGCTTCTTAAGTGATTTTCTTGCATTTCTTTTTCAAAGCTTCTCTGTAATACAGTTGCTTTTGGGCCCACAGTGGTAACCACTGACAGAGCTGACAAACCTCTGGACATAAGATTTAGACCTTCTGTTACAACATTGAACCTGCTGTTGATAACTCCAGAGATTTTATTTTACATGTTCTTGGTCTGGAAATGGACACATCATTTTTCTTTGCAATTTTGTGAAAGACCTTTAAAAACTGTTGCCCCCCCCTTTTTTTTTGCTATCAGGTTTTCAGTGTTAGGAGAGGGGGAGGATACAGAAGAGAATGGATGAGTTCAGGAGACCACTTACAATGTGACAATAACTTACCACAATGAATATGAAACCACTTAGTGAATCTGGTTTTTGTATCATCCTGCCAGCAGCGAGGATAATGCTGTATATGCTTGTTCCAAATAGAAGTTCAGGGAAACGGAATGGTAAGATTCTCCTCACACCTTGCTAGGATGCTATAGACAAGCAGACCAATCAGCTTTGAGTGGTTGCACACACATTGTGGTAAGTTGCCACTTGGTCATTGTCAGTCTGTGTTCACCCAGTGTTCATGGACAAGAGAAAACATGATTTCAATATGTAATTCTAATAAAAATGAATGAAACTTACCATGCTGACATAGGGGCAGCTAATTTGTATGAAGAAGTAAATATGTGTTTCTGTAGGCTGTAGATTTTCTGGGCAGAAGAATAAAATAAGCAGCAAGGAAGAGCAAGACACAGAGATGTGGCATAATAATTAAGAGTGTTGCATTTGGGCCAAAGAACAAATAACTTTAAAGCAGGGGTGGGAATTGTGTGATTCTTAAGGTGTTGCTAGACTGCTGTTCCCACTGTTCCTAAACGTTAGCCATGCTGGGAAAGACTGTGGGAGTTGCAGTCCCACTACAGCTAGAGAGAGAGCTGCCCAGTTCCCACCCCTGCTTAAAACACAGGTAGGTAGCAGCAAACACAGAGGTCCTCATCTGGATTGAGATCACAGTGGAAAATTTACCTTGTTGCCCCCAATGGTGTGGCCTTGATTCAGATTGGGGATCCTGTGTGTGCACTGTACTTTGTCAAACAATTACCCATTTCTTTGAACGGATGATTTTTGGCAATTCAGATGCCTGACATGGGGTCCCTGTTATGAAACCTCCCAGGTCCTAATCCAGATAGGATCTCCTACATTTACTTCTTTTTCTCAAAATGTAGCTTAACCAGAGAGCATAGAATTCAAATCTATCCTGAGTCATGAAGCTAATTGGTTGACTTTGTACCACTCATGCAGATGTATCTCAGCCTAACCTACTTCAGAGGGTTGTTAGGAGGCTAAAACAGGGAGGCGAAGAAGACCATATAGGCTCTCCTGAACCTTTTGAAAGAAGAGTGAGACATTTGCAAATCCAACAAATTGCTTTTGAAAACGCTGTTTGCAAATCCACTCGTTTAATTGCTTATACTCACCAGTTGTACCTGATGTTTGCCTTCTTCCCAGCTTTTCTGTGTGATTGATCATTTTGTCTCCCATGAAAGAAGTAGGAAGCCAGAGTTGGCAGAACTTGGGAGATATTTTTGTTCTACTCTACAGCCTGGATCCTATTGGTTAGTCTCAACTATAGAGAGACTCATGGTGAGTCACTTGCTGAATTAAGAGACAGCAGAATAAGTTTAGGGGGCCAACTCTAGGTGGGACTGTCAGTAATATTCAGGCTTATAGCTTTCAGGTTCCCCTCATGACCACTAGCCTGCCTGCCTGGGATTCTGGGAGTTGTGGTAAAAAAAGTAACTTTTCCTTCTCCGAGGGCAATCTCTGGATGTAGATTTGAACCTTCTTTCCTAAAGCATGTCACAGGTCCTTGTTGCTTGTTCAGACGTGTCTAAGCTTCTTCCATTTTTTTTTTCTAATTCCTCAGATCTGTAACTGGTTCATCAATGCCAGGCGCAGGCTTCTACCTGACATGCTGCTGAAAGATGGCAAGGACCCAAACCAATTCACCATTTCCCGCCGAGGCACCAAAGCTGGTGACATAGCGCTATCCCGCGGAGCTGCCACAGGATCTGGACTCTTGATGGTGCCACCTGCTACCACTGCTGCTGCCTCCAAGGTGCTCTCCATGTCAATGTGTCCCCCAATGATCTGCCACACTGGGCGCCCTGTGGCAGGTAACTTGAGCACAGTTGCAAGTGAGCAGGAACATCGCCCCACCTTCCCGCAGATTGAGCTGGAATCTCATCCCAAACAGCCACCGCTGAGCGCAACTGGCAACACTCTGGCTCTCCTGACCAGGGCAGATGCTGCCAGTCCCACAAATGGACTCTTTAACACTCCGCCGCCCACACCTCCTGAGCTCTTTGGAGAGGACTTCAGCAGCTTTCAGTTGCTGGTGGAAGTAGCCCTGCAACGGGCCGCAGAGCTTGACTCGCAGAGGCTGAACGGGCAGCTGCTTCCATCACTGCAGAGAGAAGGTTCTACTCCGGCTCTTTCCAGAAAAGCCAAGTAGCTTTGTTTCCTCTTGGAGCCTCTTATTTCCTCTCGGAGGCTCTCCTTTCTTTTCTTGCTTTCCAGGGTTTGTTTTCTGTTGGCCTCTGCGGCCAGGGAGGCCTCTACTGACCAGCTGTTAACATTGCAATACAGCTTCCTTTCAACTGGGAACAGGACAAGTCAATGCCTTCGTGGTTTTCATTTGGTTCTGTGCTGCTCATCTCTCAGAAATGAGCCACTGGACTTTGATTTTTTTTTTAAAAAAAATGCATGCACACACACAAACAGGCACTCAGTCTTGGAAGGGGACACATTGCATTGTCCTTCAAGTTAACATCAGCCTCTGGAGGTGGTCTTCATCCTCCTTTTTGGAGCCACACGGAGGATGCTGTCTGCCCAGAGTTGCCTGAATCAGTACATGGAAAGGCAGACGGCTCTTGACAGGCCCTAAAGGTCTAACTTGCTCTGAGAGAACATTGTTGCTGGTTGATGTCATTATTACTGTAACTGTATTTGTTGGGGCAGAATTGACTGGAAGTTCTTTCTTCCTCCTCCTCCACCACCTTGCCCTCCTACAATTTTCAAAGCCTGCTGACTGTAAATGGAAGAGAAACAGGAAAAGGGTCCAAAACATAATGGAAGAAGATGATCAAAGATGACTGCTGGTGTTTTTTTTCTTCTCATTTTGAGTAATCCAAGAAAGAAAAGAGGACACAATTCCACCCTTTTTCAGAACTTTCTGCTGTGTATCCTTTTGTGGAAGGGGAATTCGTGGTTTGTATGCCTGTGTGTGTGTGCGTATTTTTTTTTAAGTTTTGGTTGTTGTCTTTTTTTTTCTTTTTTACTGTAGCATTTCTTAACGTGTTTGGTCTGGTGTGAAACAGTGGCTGGTCCTTGGCTCACACCTACTGGAAATCCCCTGCGTTAAACAGATTAACTGGAAATGTTAACCTTTCTGGCATTCTTCTTTTCCTGGAGGGGGTGACTGGGGCAGTCCACCACCACCATCACCACCACCCTGCAGTTAGTTACTGGTGCCAGTAAAAGCAAAAATTCATGGTGCTCTTGTGCAGTTTTTATTACGGTTATTTTCTGTACTGGTGGAAATTTTTGCCTGGTTTTGGTGACTTTACCTGTCCTGCGGCCTTCCCTTCCCTGTATTTCTCATCAAAAATTCCGATCACAGACCAGGGAGGGAACTTGGCCTGGTGGAATGCTAACCAAAATCAGCAAGAGGGCATTTTGGAGGTGGTGGTGGGTGTAAGAAACTAAACAAATCTTGACTGTGAAGTTGCTTTAAACAACCCTTTATTTTTTTGTTTGACTTTTGTTGATTGTGAATGGTAATTCCCTGTGTCTCTGAAAATCTTGCAATGGTTGTGAGGATGCGCTGACAAAAACTACCTATACAAACACGCATCCTGACTTGGGGTTTTTTTTCCCTCTTTTTTGACTGTGTCCTTGCATTCATCATGCTGAATGTAGTTACTCCATTGCTGATGGAGCAAGGGTGCCCCCTCGTGGCCAAGAAGGAAAGTCAAACAGAGCAGGGTCTTCTGTGATGAACCGCAACCTCTACTGTAGGCTAGAGGTACATGTGACCATGATATCATCTCTCTGTGATTTAATATGTTCCATGTCTCTGCAGTTTTGATTGAATTTTAGACTCAGCAGTATCCCATATTAGAAAAACCGTGCATTACAAAAAGGGTGTATGCCTTGGATTTAGGTGGAGAGAAACTGGGGGATTGCATCTTGATCAGTCAGTATGTGCATCTTGCACTGAATTACTTAAACCTCCTTTAATCCTGAGACCAGGAGTTTGTGAAACATGGAGTAAGATGAACATCAGTTTGTTTTTTTATAGTGCTGTTTCACTGTAAATGTAAGTTAAATAGTGATCTATTATATACACCTATATATCTATTTTGAGAAAACACTAATTTTAGAGGTTGTTAGCCTAATTATTACGTTGCATGAATAGTAAAGATAAAAGGCCAGCAGAATGCAACTTTTCAGACTTTTTTGAACCAGGTGTACGACCCTGATAATGGGAGTGAACTTCACAAGGACAGCAAGCAGTATGTGTTTGTGCACATGTGTGTTTTGGAGAACTGGAACCAGAAGAATGAGACTGACTACTGGGATGGAAACCTCAGACCCTTCAGATATTGAAATACTATTCCCATCATGCTTTTCCATTGGCCAGGGTTAATGGGACTTGGAGTTAATACCTGGGGAGGTCATAGGCTCCCAATCCTGACTTACTACTACGTCAATGACATATTTTCAGTGCCTTCTTTTTCCCACCCACGTTCTCTCAATAAAATGTATACTTGGGCTAAAGATTGGTGCAACCTGCAGCTGCTGCCCAACAGATTATGTTCGATTCCCTTTCTTATACCTCCAGTCCCATACTTCTCATGGGACGGAGTTTGCTGTGCCTAGAGAGCTGCCCTTCAGATTAAATCAATTTTTTTTTAAAGAAAATCACCAAATTGTGCTTGCTTCACCTCTAGGAATATTGCCATGCTGCCTTGGAAAGCATTCTTAGCTTTTGTTAAAATGTGGTAGGCAAATTTGATTTTCTTGTATTTAAACAACTTTGTGTTATGTCTGCAGTTGTTGGTTCCATCAGTGGTTTTATGGGAGATGAAATTAAGTCTCCTTCTCAAACTTAAGTTTCAACTGCATGCCTCTGATTTCTAGTGCCTAGGCAAGGCATCAGCCTATTCAGTCATTCTCTCTGTTGGGTACAATAAAATATGTGAGGGTAGAGCACAATAGCTCTGCCATCTTTTGATTCCCTCCACATATTGAGGACCACTTTTCAAAGGGGAAAGCCTCTGTTTTCTTTGGATATTCTCCACAGTGCTGTGATTTTAGAGTGCTCCAAATTATATGAGAGTCTTTGCTAGTAAAAGGCTTGCCTTTGAAAATGGTGATGGGGTGTGGTCCTCGTCACTGTCATGCATTGACTATATCTACTTAGAGAATGCCTAGATAGGACTTTGAGCCTGCTAATTTCTGCATATCTGGAATTAGGTATAATTTTAGTCTTCCATTGAAATTGGTGGGGTCCTTCTAAGCAGCAGTAGAGGACCAAGTCCAGCTCCAGACTCACTGTACTTTTTTTTAAAATACTTCTTCCCCATATTAAACCCCTATTGAATTCAGTGGTACACAGGTGGACCACATCTTCACTAAATAAAGCAGCAGAAACGTCCTTTCTCAGAGCTGTTGAAGGAGCCAAAGCAAATCTGAAATTGTGCGCAATAAAAAAGGAAGTAGAAAGTTCCAGTTCCCACAATACCCTGATCTTTCTGGTGCAGGGTGCTAGACTGCTGTAACTTGTTTGTCCTGGTGATGTGGAAATCTTGTTTTAGATGGGAAATTAAAAAAAAAGAGAGAATATTCTTTTGCCTGAAGTTTATGAAGCAAAAACTACTGTAAATAACATTTGGAATTTTTTAATCAATAAATTTTTTTTTAAATACATCATACCTAATGAATTCGCTGTGTGTTATCTTGGGTATTGCGACGACAGCTAAAATGAGTTGCCATGAAATTTCTATCCTTGTCTCCTGGAATTCCCAGTGAACATAGTATGCTGAAACATATTAATTGCCATGATTCCCTGTTCATGCTTAATGAGTAAGTAGTAGCTGTAAAATGAGAACAGCAGGTGGATTTTTTTAATTATCTACAGTTTGCTCCCCTATTTTAATGAAGAGGCACTTGCTCACCAAAATTTTAAGCAGTATATTGGTTCTTGGCTATATTGCTGGCCATGAAAACAGACCAGACTTTTAATGTCTTCAGGCTAGATGTTTCCTAAAGCTGTGGGGAGGGCTACTGCTCCTGTCCCAGTCCTGTGTGGAACCAGTGCATAAACTAGTAATCCTGCAAGTTGCATAGTTAAACTGCAGCTGTATTGCACAAGAATTAGTGCAGTACTGGCTGTGAACTTACAGAGAGGATTGGGCAAATTGTTGGGAGGGTGGGCCTATATCAATGGATGCTAGTTCTGTTGACGTTGGTGGGTGCCTTCAAGTCATTTCTGACTTATGGCGACCATAAGGTAAACCCTATTATGGAGTTTTCTGGGGGCTGAATGTGTGTGATGTGTCCATAGTTACCTGGTAGATTTCCATGGCTGGCTGAGCGGGAAATTGTACTTCCAACACTCAAACCACTACCACCAATACTGGAAAAAAGATACTTCTCAAGAGGCAGGCTTGCCATTGTGCTCAAAAGTTGTTTCTGTGGCCATCTCATTGGTATCTCTGGGCGCAGTGTAGAAGTGTGTGTCCCTAGTGTGATCCAGTGGAGCTCTTATGCACAGTGCTTTCATCCCTGATTTCTTGTGTTTCTCTCATTTTCTTCCAAATAATCAGACATGTTTCCTGTACCTCCTCATTGCCTCTGTTGTTCGTGTTTCTGCAAGTAGTTCATTCTGATGCCCCCCCATGCCCACAAAGTGGCATTTGCATCTGTGCTGAGGCTCTTCCTGCCAGTTCTGATGCAGCTGATTGGTACACCACAGACATTTCTAAGTTCTCACTGGAGGATTTAAAAACTAAGTTATTTGCTGGAGTTCCAGTTTTAAAAGAAGGCACTTTAGTATTGGGGATGCCTTACTCAACAAATAGGGAGGACCTACATCATAAATGAAGCAGCAAGGAGGGTCTATCTATGGCACTTTTGGCCCTGTTCCATACACTCTGGCCAAAATAAGGGTATGGCCATTTTGGGATGCTACATCATTTGATATGAATATGCACAGATCATTACATGCATTTAAAGACTGGTATTCCTACTGGAGCATTGAGTCAGTAAAATTGCAGGGACTGTAGTTTTGCAAGCCTGCATAAAGAGGTATCCAGTACCACCTTCTGTAGCTAGTTCACCTAACCTCAACAGCATACAGACAAAGCTCCCTCCCCATGGATGCTGGAAAGCCATCATTCCCCATGTATTCTGGGGAAAGGATCTTGGCTAAAGTACTGGTTAATGTGCTGGCAACTACTGGTCTAAAATGATTTGGGTGAGGAAACACTTCTTTAGTAAGCAGTGGAAGAACTCTATGGTCTGAGAGATGACTGTAGTGGGTTGTGCCTCAGAGATTTCCATGTCTCTTGCAAGGTGTGGTCAATGCAGAAATTTTTGAGAGGAGGCTTCCCTGTTGAGGTTACAATGGGCCCCACTTCACACTTTTAAAAGGCAGCTATTGGGGAATGGATATGTTGGACACCCAACAGTCCTTCTGTAGCTTGGCTAGTGGTTAACAAAGCTGAACTGCAATTCTGAATGTCTGCAACAGTGACAGTTTTCTATCCTTAAACTTCCACTGAAACAGCTTTAGGGAGGTTTTTCCAGAGTCCTTAAATCAGAGGTAAACAACTGTGGGACACAACAGGTCCACTTTAGCCCCCTACAGGACTTTGAGGCTGTACCACTCTACCATAAAAATAAGCATTTTTGCCTTTCAATACTCTCTCTAGGTGCTATGGGAGGCATTTTTGCCCCGTTTTTGAGCCATCTTGGGCCCAGGAGAGGCCTGTTTTCAAAACAGGAAGTGTGGGGAAGTCAGGCCCAGAGGGCATTGGGGCACTTAAGGGCACTGGGGGCCACAAAAGCTGCCCTGAGGGGCCACATTTGATTCTCAGGCTGCACTTTGCCTATCCCTGTGTAGACATTAGCATACAAGAGATTTCTAGAACATTTGCACATGGTTAGTTGCTCTTTCCTGAGGATATGCTGCCTTTGAACATCCTAAAGTCAAAATATCCATGGGTGGGAGAGTGAACCCCATTCATCTTCTTGTTAAGGACAGCAGGTTGTCCTAGAGGGACCTTTTCACTTTTGTCAGAGCAAACTGGTCCTGCTGTGTGGGAGGTGTGTTTCACTGCAGTACCAGAGAGAGCGCTTCTTTACATGACTACTTGGTCTAACATTCACTGGGGAAACAAAGGAAAGCACAACGTGCTGGTCTTGAAATGTCAGGATCAGAAACGTATTCTGTTTTCAGTTTTTCCTAATTTTTATGCAATTTGGGCACTGTTATTTTGTGTAGACTACGTACAGCAGTGGTTCTCAACCTGTGGGTCCCCAGATGTTTTTGGACTTCAGCTCCCAGAAGCCCTGAGCATTGACCATAGTGGCTGGGGCTTCTGGGAGCTGAAGTCCACAAACATCTGGGGACCCACAGGTTGAGAACCAGTGACGTACAGGGATGCTGATACTATGAAGGATGAAGAGTTTTGCCCATCTTCATCTGGCTTTTAGCTGAAATGGGAATCCTCTTTGCAGAAGGGGCAAAGTATTTCTGCAACTTCCCCCAATATAGTGCAAAATTTTACATTTGTTTCACTCAGTGCTAAATGTAGATAAGTAACAAACTTTGGACAGCCTGATAGAGGAAGACATGTGCATACAGTCTCCTCCTTCACTAACTAAAAGAGCATAGAGTTAATTGTGGAGTCAGTTTCAATCTAATGCATCAGTATCTTATCTCTATCCCGGCTTGAGCAGTAGCTTCCAGCATACATATGTTTTGCATATCTAGTACTCCTACATACTCAAATGGCCCTGTCAGGGCAACATTCTCTGAGAACCTACAACTGTAAGTGCTAACATATAAAAATAAACGAGAATGGAACTGTTTCTACAGAGCACTAGTGAGAACACAAAGCATTAGAAGATTGAGGAAACTGAACTGGTAGACTAAAAGAAGACAGCTTGTAGTGACAGAATCAGAACAACTACAGCTGATTTTTGAAAAGTAGGTCATGTATGCTTTACTTTGAAAGAGCTTATAATGACACATCAATTTAGCATCTTGCTGTTGTGTCTGGTGTTTTACAGAGAATTTTTTTTTTAACCTAAAGTTACAGTTTGAGATTGCTAGTCATTCCGTAGAAAGTGTACAACGAAAAGGCAAGATATAATTATCTTAGTTTTCTATACTACTGTTCCCGCTCTACCCCAGGAAGGCACCAGCACAGCTGATGGTACCTCATAAACTGAAATCAGTCTCCACTGCAGCTCTACAAAAGGTGTAAAAATAAAGCCAAGTGCAAAAAAACCCCTCTTTTAAGTTTTTCTTCTTGGCCAGTCTTTCTCAATTAGGTGCCCTCGGGTGTTTTTAATTCTAATGTGCATCAGCTGCAGCCTGCATGGACAATGGTAAAGGATTATAGGAGGAGAGGTCTAAAACACCTCTGGATGGCATCATCTAAACAAAGATTACTTTGGCCAAAGGGCAGAGATGTACCGCACAAGATAGACATTTTAAACAGAGATGTGTAAACTTCCAGCATGTCCTCACCAGTTTGTGAACACAAAATGGCCTGTAGAATGTGACAAGTACGAAGAAAAGGACTCTGGAGAATGTGCAGTATGGCACACTGTTATCACTCCTCACACCAGTGCTGGTGACCTGCTGGCTAGATGTGTGCCCCCATGGACAGCACAGAAACCCCGCTCCCCTGCAGGCACCCCAGATTTTCCCAGTATTATCCACAGCCTCACATACATACTGGTTCGTATTACAAGTCCCATGATCCCTCAACATTGCCCATGCTGAGTGAGGCTGATGGGAGTTGTAGGCGAAAACATCTGGAGGGCCATAGCCCAGTGTGTAAGCATAAGCATAAAGAACAGTATGTGGACATGGCGTCTCAATACAGTCCTTCCTCCGCATTCGTGGGTTTGACCTTTGTGCATTATTCGTGAGGCACGTGTGTGCCTTTCCCTCATTCTCCTCCTCCTATTCCCTTGCATTTTGCTGGACACAGAGAAGACAGGCAAGCGCTTGGACAAAAGAACGGGAAATGGGGTGGGAGCTCCCCACTCTCATCCCCTTGCATTTGGCCCTGGTGTCCAAAAGGCAAGGGAATGAAGGGAAGCCCCAAAACAGAATGGGAGAGGGAATATAGCACTGGAGTTATTTGTGTTTTTCCACTTTCACGAGGGTTCTATGCCTTGAACCCGCATGAAAGTGGAAAAAACACGAGGGGCTACTGTATTTCTAAGATAACAGCTGAAAAAAATTACAGTAATTCCAGAGATATAAAATCAAGCAACAGTGTGGCAAGTCAGATGTCTTACTAAATAAAGGTCTCCATGGGATGGCAAAAAACTAAGGAATGGAGTCTAGGCCTGCCTGGCGTACAGGTGTGTGGCTTCAGTGAAGACCCTGCATCCATATCAAGGGCAACTCAACACTGTCTGTGGAGTCAGGGCACCAAGTGCTGTTGGCTCAGGAGGCAACAGGTCAGACAGCAGTCATCTCCCTTACATCTGTTACTGTTTTCTTCAGAAAGAATACTGACAAAAGAGCCTTTGAAAAATCATTCAGCCATCCCCTTTCTACACATCTGAGCATGCCTGTAGATGGCAAAACACATCCTTTTGCAGAAACCTGAATGGATTTACTGCAGGCTCATCATCAGCATTAGTGAGGAGGAAAGTATTAGACTCCTAACTCTCATCAGCTTCAACCTGCACAGCTTGTGACTGAACAGGAGCTGTGGTCCAATAATGCTTGGAGGGGTACAGGTTTTTCTCCACAACGTACGTGTTAAACAATTCTGAATTTTCTTCCAATTTTCTAATGCCTGGGCTGAGTAAAAGCATCATAGCTCTGCTTCTGTCTTGCACTAAAAAATCAAAACAAAACTGGTGCTACATTTAGAAAGCGATTACCTCTCCGTGTACAGACAGTGGCCTTAAAATGGCAGCCTCAGCAGATAAGCTGTCACCATTCTAGTCATTTCTGCAGCACACAATGGGAGAACCCACCTATGCAATACTATAAAATTATGGACCCTAGAAGTGAGTATGGTCAAATCTATTCCTCTATTCCAAAGTATTAAGCAGAAATTGGTCAATAAGAGAAATCAAACCACAATGTTCTACAAACAGGAGATTTGTGAGAGGGCATGGGGAGAGATGTACCATACACAAGATTCCCAGAAAATCAGAATTCCAAATAATTCAAGGCTTACCTAAGAGAAAATGCTGTTGAGGGGTATCAAGAGCATACCCACACAGCCATGCCAAGATAACTCGTCATCCAGAGAGTAGATTCAGCACTAAGCTGAAAAGGGGCAGAAGAATTTCCACCACAGTCTCTACTGGATGCCTTGTGTGTGCTTCCTACTAGATCATGTGGGGAAAGTCATTCTCCAGCTGTTCTTGAACTGCACTTCCCATAAGCTGTTGGCAGCAGAGGCATTTAGTGAGAAATGGTGGGAATTTCAGTGCAACATCTGAAGGGATGCCCTTTGTTCTAAACAATTTGTGAATTTTCCATATGCTAAAGACTTGTATTTTTTTTTAAGACTAAAGAAACTAGAAACATATTGCTATTGTGTGCCTTCAAGACATTTCCAGCTTACGGTGACCAAGGTGAACCTAATATGGGTTTTCCTGGGGCTGACAGTGTGTGATGCTCCCAAGGTCAGCCAGTGGGTTTGTATGACCGAATGGGGAATAGAACCTTCCTCTCCAGGGTCTCAGTTCAACATTCAAGCCATTACACTATGTTGGTTCTCTGCAATTTTAGAGCTCCAGTACCACTCATTCCATCAAGATCATCACTGTTTTGAATAAGAATTAGTCATGCTTTGCTATCTTCTTTTCTGATAGAAAAAATATCCAGAGAAAATGCTGCAATTATAGATAAATCTGCTACACATCTCACTGGAAATAAAACATTCACCTGAAATGATCTCAATGCCAAAGTATGAAAAGCATTTGACCAACTAATCGTGTCCTAGAAGGCTGTGGTTATCAATCTTATTTGGTTCTCTGTGTTTCATTCAATGAAAAATAGCCAACCTTGCTAGATTGTCATGCAGTCAGTGAACATGAGTTTATAAAATGCTCTGACCAAGTTTTTTGTTTGTTTGGTTTTTTTTTTTATTAATGACCAATCTGGTCATGCCCTCATGGGTGACAAAAACATTCCCTAAACTAAAACTCTTGGTTGATTTAGAAACATGATTTCCCCACCCAGCTCACTTAATTTTTCTATATCTGGTTGCCTGCTTTAGAAACTGTTCATAGAGTAAAGATCACAAACTGCAAGAGACAGAGGCATAAGGGTACCAAAGAGACAGTACCACCTGTTTGTTTTACTATAGTTTACAATGGCAGCAAAGTTCACATTACAAAATGTTGGGCCATTGGTCTATTTCCAAGGCTTTCATTTTGTTTTAAAAATATTGTCACAAAGTTAACAACCATGGACTTAAACAGCTGTTTCTTATGTTCTTTTCTGCCATAAAACTAAGAGAAACAGGCTAAATCACTGTAGGGAAAAAGACCTTTTCTTCTTCATGGTTGGGGGAAAAAACAGGTTATCAAAGCACTATGTACATTTGTTTTAAATCCACATAAGTATTAGATAAACAGAACTACAGAAGCATCTATGGAGCACAGTTTCACCAAATGGGATTTCCAGAGCCATTTCAGTGATGGCTCACTTTAGATTGTCAAGTGAAGAACACTGAAACCGGGAGAATTGTGTAACTTAAAAAAACAGGGAGAGGAAAACAAAAGACATCATAGTTTTTTCCCCCAGAACTATTGCTAAAAGGGATGGAATCATTTAAATCACAGCAGTCTTCCTAGTCCCATTACTTGGAGCACCACACTTGTTCTTGTGTGTGTTTTCACCCTGGAATTCCCTGGGGGAGACATGGCCAATTTTAAGGATAGTTGAAATAGATGGATTGAAGAAACACCCCCCCCGATAAAAACAAGCCCCACCTGATTCAAGTAGACGAGGGAGATTATCGGAATCTCCACTATACATATGTAGAAGTCTTTAAACCCCACTTAATCCACCCTGTAACATTCAGGGCCCAGAGGCACAACGGAAATTTAGCAGGTTCACAGCCCTTTGGATTTTTTTTTAATATATATTTGTACCGGTTGGACCACCCCGTTTGTGCCCCTAAGAGGCTACCGAGTTTCAGGTGTCTGGATGGCAACTGTTTTTATCCCTGGATAAAAGGTTTGCATTATGGCAGGGGTAACGATGATAAACTATCAATTCTGCAATAAGAGGTAGGTCATTTGCTACCTTGTCTCCCCATTACATAAAACCAATTGGTATGTGGGTGCCGTACTCTTAGACTCCATGAAGAAAGAAGCTTCTTATTAAGCTGGGAAATATACTGCAGCAATGGGAAACTGACAAGAGCTGATCTGCATCCCTGCCACTGAAATCTGCCCACTCAATTGTGTTATTTCATCCAACTGACCCCCATGTAAAGAATTTTCAGTGCTTTTCTAAAAATCAGGAAGCAGTGACTATCAACTGTATTACATTTTTTTCAAGGAAGGGAGAAAAGTTAAAGAATGTTAAATAGTAGTGAAGTTTTATTAATGCTCAGTTGTTTTTAAAGCCAACCAGTACTTCTGCTTTGATTTCACTATTCTGTTCCCCCTTGCATGACAACCCATCCTGTCTTCCCAGCCATGGTGAGAGTGGCTGAGACTCTGAAATGTTCTGCTTATGGTCCAACCTTCTTCACAGTGCTTTTGTAAAACCCAGTATCTTTCTATTCCTATTGTGACTGACTGACTGACTGAAGACACTTTCCTCCTACTTCACTCACTTTTTCAGTGTTCAAATTTAAAAAAAAATGTTGTGAACATATCTAAGATGTAAAGGGATGAATGTGGTAAGTACGTGTATCTTGTAGTTACACATTCCAAGAGAGCTGCTCTTCTTTGCGTGTACAGACTGATGCCAACGCTCCTTTGACACCATGTAATGTGAGAAGCAGTTCTAAAGTAGGTGCAGTGAAAGGCTATTTAGGCTGCAATCTAAATTATTTAAACTAATTTATTCGGATTTACTTCGATTTTAAGATTTTATCCCACTAAGGAAATGAAAAAAATGCAGACTAAGAGACATTGAGCAGCAACTGGCCCATCAAGCAAGTACCCGTCTAATTAATAGCATTGCTGTCCTTGGAAACGTGAGTAAAACAAGTCACATTCCAAGTGTTTCAAACTTTTAATACAAAGAACTGTGGAACTCAGCCATTTGTTTCAAAAATCAGTCAAGCACCTTCTACCTGTAAAGACATTTGGGAAGGGAAGAGGGGAATGACAGGAATAAATCAAGTTTTGATCTGAAGCCATATTAGTACATATGGCCAAGCTTTCACAGGTCACAAAGCTGCACATTAAGTGGACAGGTGGAGAATCTAACACTCTCTATGCAAAGACACCAGACACAGATTCACTGACATGATTTTAGGTTGTAGCAATTCCTATCTTCTCCTTAAACTTCTAATATACTAGGTATAACATTCCTTTGGGATTTTGTCCACCTGAAGCCATCCACAGAACAGCTTCTGTCATCCTCCACAATAGTAGTGCACAGCTCTGAGTGAAATGCACACTACGGAGCTGGGGTACAATGTGGTGGGCTGAAGAGAAGCTTAAAACTGGTTATTTGACTCCTGGCTCCACATAATTAGATCCAAATAGGGAGTGGGGGGCAATGTGAATGATTTAATGATTGCTCCGCCAAAGAATACAGGGTACAAGGGAGCACAGGGGGGAGAGAGGAATACGCAGGGTATATATCCTTGCACACACTTTTACACACATCTAGCTATAATACATGTAAAAATATATGCTATACATACACCCACCCTCACTGAGGTGCTTTTAAAAAACACCATCTGAATGCGTGCATGAGTGAATGGGTACGTATGTGTGTGTACGTGTTTTAAATATACAGATCCTACTAAGTGTATATGTGCATATGTACACATACATACAGGCAGGCAGGCAAACTGCCAACCATCCATCCAGCTACCCTCTCTTTTATCAGTAGGAACGCCACTGCCCTCCACTGTAGAATGGACTATTATTACAAAACGTCTTTGATACAGTTGTCTTGTCCCTCTTGTGTAGATGCTTATAACACAGAACCTTGTATACAAGAACCACACACATACAATTGCTGCTAAGGGACGGTAGTGGTCATGTAGGAAAAAACAAAACAAAACAGAAAAGAAAAGAAAAGAAAAGAAAAGAAAAGAAAAGAAAAGAAAAGAAAAGAAGGCTGTGTGAGGCAACATAGGAATCCATCATGTAGTACTTCTAACTGGGCATCGTGTATGGGAAATCCTCCTTTTGCAGCACCATTCACGGGTGTGTGCAGGCCACAACACTACCTTATTGCACATGTTTGCTTCCAGGCTCTGTTAAGATACCACTCTGTTTACATCCCACAGATCTTGCCCTCCTTTTACATAATTAAACTACAAGCTATATAAACCCCCAAACCCTGCTGCCTCCCGCAACCCACCCCAGGCCTCCCCCTCCCAACCCACCTACAGGGAAAAATAATACATAATCAAACAAAAAGCTGCTCACTAGCAGAGTGCAACAACAGTACACACTGAACAGGTGTTTTCTCTTGGAGCTCTGTGGAAGAATTTACTTCTAACACAGTAAATAACGCCATGCAGAGGAAGATGAAAAAGAAAGAGAGGTTAGGAACTGTAGGACAGGAGAAAAACAGGGATCAGGATACAACAGGTCAGGGGAGAGGAAGGGACAGAGAGAAAAAGACTATGTGTGGAGAGAAGGACAGAAAGAATACAGTGAGGAGAAAAAAGCGCAGCATGGCAAGTGCCCAAGGCTTTTTTTTTTCCATTTTTGTCCTTTTCATGTAAACAAGCTATTAATTCTCCTTAGATAGAACAAGTAAAAAGGTTGCAGTTCCAAGTCTTAAGGACTGTGTTTCCAAGAGTCTGTTCTACCACACCACGGCCAGTGTGAAGGGTGGTGGGGATTAAAACCAAACCACGGAACCAGGAAAGGAATTTTCTTTCAAAATCTTCATTACTTAAAGCTGGAGAAAGAGGGATAAAGAGAGAGGGAGAGAGGGAGAGAAAGCCAAATTCGGAGCCCTTTGTAAGGTTGGCTCTGTGTGCCTCTAGACCAAATAAATCACACTAAATTTAGTGAACCTTTTTTTTCCTTCCTTTTAATGACGTGAAAAAGAGTGAGTTTCTTCCTCTTCCCCTTGCTCAAAGACGGGTCTGTGCCTCAGGAACGTAGATTTCAATGCTGTCCGCACTCTCAGTGGCAGAGTTCTGCCTGACCGAGGCTGCGCGCTTGGCTGCCATAAGACGCTTGCGTGCTTCCTGGCGCTGTTTATCCACCGAGTCAGAGGCCTTGTCCCGGTTTAGCTGGGATTTAGGTTTGGCTGGCTTCTTTGGCACAGGAGGGGGCGGCTTCTTTTCTTCCTTTAGGGAGCAACAAACAAAACATTAAAGAAGTGTGCACAGGTTCCCATTTTTGTTCCCAAAAGTTTACAAACAGCTTTGTTTACTATCAGAGATTTGTGCCAAAAAATTCATATGGCTATTCAGCACACTGCCACCAGAGAGCTTTATTTTGAACATTTTTGAAATACTTCTGTAACAAAGTAAATACCACAGTCATTTAATTTTAAAGAAGCAGCCACTTAAACCACCGAGACTCATAAAATTAGGTTCTCACAATTCTGAGATAGAGAAATTAGGCTGGGACTGTGAATGCATGAGTGAAAGTAATTCAGCATCAACTTTCATCATTCACAAAGGTCAGACTTATATCTAACTCTCA
This sequence comes from Iguana delicatissima, assembly GCA_948472985.1. NCBI lineage: Eukaryota > Metazoa > Chordata > Lepidosauria > Squamata > Iguanidae > Iguana > Iguana delicatissima. Next base: position 660,565 of record CAOKZL010000283.1, on the reverse strand, counting down.
GCATGACTGATGGCCCTGGGAAAACATTGAACTGCTTATTACTATGGCCCACCAACATTACTTTTTCTTTTTTGTGCCAAGCAAACACATTCCTATTTTCACAGGCTTTTAAATGTATAATGTTTTTAATACATTGTATGTTATTACATTCTATTCTGAATTTTATTTCTAAGGCATGCTGGAAACACTGTAGTTAATACAATAGTAAATATATAAAACAAAGTTATGATTAAATAAACTTGGTGTACAACTCTCCCTGGACAAATGAGTAGGTCTTGTTGTTGTGTAGCTTCAAGTCATTTCTGATTTATGGTGACCCTAAAAGAATCCTATCATGGGGCTTTCTTGGCCAAATTTGTTCAGAAGGGGTTTGTCCTTGCCTTCCTGTGAAGCTGAGAGAGTGTGACTTGCCTAAGGTCACCCAGTACATTTCCATGGCCAAGAGGGAATTCAAACCCTAGTGTTCCAGTATCCTAGGGCAAAACTCAAATCACAGCACCATGCCGGCTTGCTTCCAAGTAAACTCTTAGAATCAAAAATATTAGCTGCCTAACACAGATCAGACTCATTGCATCTCCATCTCCATTATATTTCAAAATCAAAACAAAAACAAAAACATGTTCCTCTTGAATTTCCTTTCTCCAAAAACGCTGCATGCTCACCTTCTTTTCTGGTGTCTCTGTCAACTGCCAGCCATTAGCCTTTAGGTGGTACAATTCATCAAATTTCATGCTGATGTCTTCGATGGACAATTGTAAGAGATCCCAAAAACCAGCAAGGTCCTGTGCTGTGGGTCTGGGATTGGAATTAGGGTTCTGCAGAAAAGAGAACATGCATGAGAAAATCAACATGCTGCCATGTCTACTAAATGCAGCTGTTGTAATTAAAAATGTAACCATAGATTACTTTTAGGCAGAAAAGATATTTGTCATGCCTAATTTGGCTTGTATCTTCTGAGGGTGCTGAATTCCTTTAAGCTTTTCATTTTATTTCTGTTGATTATTTTCTTTTAATATGCAAGGCAGCAGACTGTCAAATTGTGACTAAACTGGATGATACTACATGGCCATATTTGGTTCTTATAACAGTAATTCTGTGGGAGCAACAGATGATGCTATGTCAGTCTAGAACAGATGTTACTATGTCAGTCTGCTTAACGAAGTGTGTTTTGCTTTCGGGGATAACAATTTCCAAATGTAGCAGCACAGAGACCAACACAGGTGGAACCTTTCTTGAACTTTTAGCTCCCATACTTGAGTGAATCACAGGAAGTCTTGAATACTGGATAGAATAGGGGATTGCAGTGGGATGAATATACATGCCAGATATAGATATGGTGGTCCCTCCACTTTTGTGAGGGTTTGGGGTACAGAACCCTTGCAAAAGTGGAAAAACCATGAATAACTCCCCCCATGCTCCCCATGCCATTCTCTTCCAGGGCTCCTTCCCCATTTTCTTCTGTTTTGTCTCAGTGCACATTCTCTGTGTCGAGGCAAAATGAATGGAAATGGAAGGGGGAACTCTGGAGGGAAGAACATGCATGCTTGCCTCCCTCCTATCCCTTTGCTTTTTTCCTGGATGTGCTTGCATCCTTTTCCCGTGCCTGGCAAAATGCTATGAAATGGGAGGAGGAGAATTGGAGGGGGAGGCATCCATGCTCATTAATTATCAAATTTACAAAGGTCAAACCTGTGAATGTGGAGGGAGGACTGTACACTTAATTGTTGTTGTGTGCCTTCAAGTTGTTTCCAACTTATGGCCATCCTAAAGTGACGCTATCACAGGGTCTTCTTGGCAAGATTTGTTTAGAAGACTTTTGCCTTTCACCTCTGAGGCTGAGAGCATGTGACCTGCCCAAGGTCACCCTGAGGATTTCCATGGCTGAGCAGGGATCCGAACTCTGGTCTTCAGAGTCATCATCCAATGCTCAAACCACTATACCATGCTGGATATCATACACTCAGTACATCACTGAAATACACACAAGAAAAAGAACATTGCTCTTAAAGAGCATGTCACTATATATTTGCTGAACCAAAACAAATCTGAAGCTGGACTGTGTTTTCAGCTTTATCTTAACTAATTTATTATTGCTGATTTGCTTCAAACTAGAAGCAGTCTGAACAGCATGTGTGTTGCAACTTTCTCACTTTGGAACATTGTTTCTAGACAATGTACTTACTGCACAAAGTGACTAGGTAGCCCTGAGGGACATACACTACTCAACCCAAACCTTCAGAAAAAGCACTATGGATGAATGGCACTCTTCTTTTTTTAACTTGCTTTTTCTTCCTAACAAACACTCTTAACACCAGTAAGAAATGTGCAGGAAGTGGCCCACAGAGCCCAGTATCTCCTTTTCTTGCCATGCAATGACATGCAACAACAAAGTGGAATTCTATAAAACATCCATAAGGAAAGATACAGAAAGCTAAGGCACTTGTGTATGGAGATTCTCCCATGCCAGATGTGTCAATCAGTACACCAGACCTCTAAGCCACTCTGGCATGAGCATATTGCTTGCATTGAAAAAAAACCAAAATAAAAATCTATTATCTCATTGCTTAGTCATCAATCGCACTTGCAGTCCTAATTCTAAGTTTGTTTTTAAACTAAGAATCAGACTTGTAGCTACACATAATCCTTGAAGGATCTTAAAAGAGTATGGATGAATTCAGATTACACAACAAACCAGGTTATCATGTACAAGTAATGTGCTGGTGTTTATATATGGGCTTCCTGCAGTCCCTATCTCTTCACTGGTTTCTTTTCAAACTATGCAGAGAAATAAACCAGAAAAAAACCATAGATTCTTCTCTGGGTTTTTAGGAAACTGTGCTCAGATTCTGATACATAACACATAATACACAATACATAAGTCATGCAGCAAAGCTCTGTGGTTTATTTTGCTGCTGTGAAAAGGAGTAATTGGGCAGTACACACTAGGCATGCTGTTTTAACCAGTAAGACAGGCTTCCATGGATCATTTTGTCATGCAGTTCAAGAAGGCAACAGGAGAACAAAAGCATTGTTGTATTTTTTTTAAAAAAAAAATATTGGGACATCAATATTCAGCTTTCTCAGGCTAAATCTTCCCCTTTTATGTGGAATCAGTTCCTATGAACAGTAGTGGAAATTCTGTCCACATATTCAGGGGTGGAATGTGGCACAGACATTAGCACATTTGGGAAAGTCAGAAAGTCACATCTGACTTGTTGTCCCTGTATCATACATGGGCACAGGGATTTAGCACTTACACTGGGCTCTGACTGATCAGCATGTTTCACATACTAATGTATGAAATAGTTTGAACACTCAGTAAACCTCACAACCTTCTACTGCAAGAAGTCGTTCAGTATCTGCTCCACAGTGTGTGCATGCATGTGTAGAGGGGTTGTGACAGAATCCATGCCTATCTTGAGTACCTGGAAGGATTTCTGGATTTCTAACATGGCTGAGGAAAACAAATTATGGAGATTTTCACACTCACCAAGTTCTGGTCACAGAGGCCACGGAACTGCTGGAACTTCTGTGACATTAATAATTGTGCACTGCCCACTGCACTAAGGACTTTGCCTAAGACTGAAGAAGACAAAAGGTATATTTAAGAGGGCAAGCAAGAGAAGCATTTTTTGAAGAAAAAATACAAGTAGATTTGAGGGGAAAGTCCCTCCTACTGTCCTTTTACACAGACTGATATTTTCTTTTTCCAGCCACAGAAGCATTTTTTTCACTTAGATCCATTAATGACAAGCCATTGAAAATGACTCATGGCTCTTTTGTCAGTGCATGTTTTGTTAGCTCTTGTCCTGCTGCCAACAGCAATACCCTTTACGGTCATCACCATCAGGAATGGCAGACAGCCACACCAGCAAAAGATTTCTTGTTATAGAGTGCCAATGAAGTCTAGTGGGGAGAATGAGAAGGTTCATTTCCTATTCTTCTAAAGTCCTTTCCACAATATTTGAAGCAACGGTGCCAATGTCAGGGAGTCCAACAATCAGAGCAAAACTTGCCTTCGCTAGTGATTTGTACCCAAGGACTTCCAACAAGCTACCTCACCTCTGCCTAAGACTGATTAACTGTATTTGCTAGCATACACGATGCACTTTTCCCCCTGAAAAATACCTTTTGAAAATGGGGTACACCTTATATGCCAGCAAATACAGTAATTCTCAGTTATAGCAAGTACACAGTGGTATTTTTTTAAATGCCACACACATTCTAAAAATGTACCTAAATTGTTTTGAACTGATATGTCCCCACAAAATAGGACCAGAAGTCACCTGTCTATCCACACCTCAACCACATTTAAATGTCTGAAGAGAACATTTTGATTTAATCTCCATTTATAATTAAAATTTCTTCAGAATATGGAGTGCAGATGATAATGAAATGGCCTAAATGTGAGGAAAGCCCAGCACTGTAGAAACCTAAAATCCTAAAGAAAAAAAACATGTAAACTAGGGCTTAAGAATTTCTAGCACCTGCCTCTCAAAAATTCCTAGAGAACAGAGATGAAAGTGCTGGTCTCAATAGTCAGCTTATTCGCTCAGCTTCACAGTCCTTCACATACTATGGGCCAGGAAAAGATCTGTCTGTTGTTGTGCGCCTTCAAGTCAATTCCTACTTATGGAGATCCTAAGGCAAATCTATCACAGGGTTTTCTAGGGCTGAGAGTGCGTGATGCACCCAAGGTCACTCAGTGGATGTACATGGCTGAGGAGGGAATCGAACCCTGGTCTCCAGGGTGGTAGTCCAACGCTCAAATGATTACACCATGCAGGCTTAAAGGTCTGACTACTTCAGGCTTAAAATCTCCCTTTTCATCAGTGCCAACTCATCAATACTAACCTTCTTCAGAGAGATTATTCTCTTTGGTCTCTTGGTCCATCTGACGACACCACCCTTCTAACCTTTCTGTCTCTGCCTGTAGCAGCTTCTGAAACCAATACCCGTCCCTTCGGCATGCTCCAGGCTGCGTTGGTTCTGATGGAGTGTTGGTGGATGTTTCAAGCCAAGGGTCAGGAGGAGGAAGAGAGGAAGGCTCTAGGGCTGGGTCATTGCTATCTCCATAGGAGAGGTTTCTGTTGATCTGGGAGGGCATGGCTGTTTGCCTTGTACTGGCTTCAAGGCTGTTGGAGTTGTTGCACGGGGGACAATCAGCGAGGCTTCTCTCAGATGATTTACAGGTAGAATTATTCGGTTCTTGAGAATCAGAATCTGTATCCTGCTTGGTGGACATGCTGTGAGAGTGGCTGTTGCTACAAAGAGAAAGAGGGGCAGAAGAGAATCATCAGAGACAGCTCTTGCAGAGGGCTGGACTCTTTACATGGCACACAAAGACAACATTATGCATTTGTTTATGGCATCTGCAGCTGAACCGCATTTCATTGCCCAACCCTCTCTGCACACAGATACACACACCACACATGCAGACAGACAAAATTATAAGGTTGCCTGCTTACTGCAATAGGCCATCCGAACAAAGGCTGGCACACATAAATAATTACATTTCCAGTTCTATTTTTTTTCCATTTCAGGCCTCTAATGATTTGCTTACATTACTAAGTCAACTTTTTTGGTAAAAGCACATGCTGTTGAGAAAGGGTTCCTCAACCCACCACTACTCAGCAGCAATTTTGAGATAGGAAAAAAAGAAAGAGGAGAACTAAACTATAAAATGGGAAATCGCTGCTGGATGGGGTTTAGAAAAAAGCCTGTGTCTTCCACTTACCGCCACTCGTCCTCTACCTGTACCCCGATGGACTGGAATTTGGTGGCTGATGGAGGGGGCTCCTCTTTTGCCACTGGCTGAAGGCAGTCAACCTTATTAACAAAAAGATACAAACAAAAAAAAACAAAAACACAAAAACTTGCTGCTAGAATTCACATTAGAAGGGAAGAGGCAAGCATGCACACAAACACACACACACAAAGTAATCATGCAGACACCATACACCAAAAGGCAGCAAATTCCCTGAGATGGGGCCAATAAATATAATTATTCTGTGGCCAATGTTCACTCAGTATGGCCACAAAGCCTGAGGTGGGGGGGCAACGAAAGAGAAGGAGGAGGAAAAGATGGCCCAGTAGCCAAGGTCACTTTGTTTTATTAAAATATAATTTTAAGACCATTGCCATTCACACCAGATTCTGTTTGTCTAGGCATTTAACACTAAGCAAGTATGCACCTATGACATAAAATTTAGAACAGTTTTTAAATTTACCTTTCATATATAAAGTTCTTGCACACTACTAAATAAAGCAGTTCTAGAGGGAACTTTAAAAGCACAGGAGCACGAATGAAGAACTTTGAGAATATAGCAGACTGCTTTGTTTACAGAATGCCATGCTCAAAACAGGGTCTCTTTGCCATTATCAAACAGGTATAAACAAACCATTAAACGTAGCTGGAGTATATTAAGCTGGAATGAACCAATGCTATTAATAATTTCCTTACCCCGTTAAAATTGATTTTCAGTAGTTTTCAGATAACTGCTGCAATCCTACCTTGGAAGACATAACTACAGGATGCACCTATAATAGTCTCCTGCACATCTCCCACACCTTTTCTTAGCTGCAGCCCCTCAAACACTACCATTTTCTGGCAAGAGGAGTTCAGGGACGGCAGTAGACAAGAATTCAGCTACCTTTCTATAGCTGGACATGCGACAACAGACCAGAGAACCTGGCCATTGCACTGAAAATGGCTGCATTCAGGAGTTGCAATTAAGGAAAGGTGGGTTTGAGGAGATTTGGGATATTGCATGGTTGGTAGTTAATTCCAACCTCTGCAGTGGCCCTAAAAGTAAGCTGTGATAGCATAGGTTCAATCTATGCCATTATAATTCTCCAACAAGATGCCAGCCATTATTTCATTTAATGCCATCTATTGTTCTGCCAAGTCCCTGGGAATAGGGCACCCTTCCCAAATTAAAAGATCTTTTGCTTTGTTATCAGGAAGAAACAGTGTGGACCCAGCACTGAAAATTTATCTAGATCTCTGCATTGTAGCTTATAGCTCCACTTAAAGTCTTTTGGTAAAGGAACAGAGAATGCACCCAGAGCTCCCAACAGAAAAAGCAATGTAAATAATTGTTGACATGATGAGATAGTTGACTTATAGGCAAACTGGGAAAGACACTGTTTCCTAGCTGAAAACGTGCCACTAGCTTATTAGTCAATATGGGGAAAATATCTCTTTTGGTGGAGAGAGCTGTAAACCCACTAATTTTTTCTCTGTTAGCTTTTGTTGTTGTTGCTGCTGCTGATGTGTGCCTTCAAGTCATTTCTGGCTTAAAGTGACCCTAAAGTAAACCTATCATGGGGATTTTCTGGGGGCTGAGAGTTGTGACGTGCCCAAGGTAACCCAGCGGGTTTCCATGGCTGAATGGGAATTGAATCCTGGTCTTGTGCCAATATAACATCAAGGAACACAATACTGTATTCCTCTTATCAGGAATAAGATGGAGAGATGAGGTGGAACACATCTCGGAGGGGATGTCAGTGTCTACCTTATATTTCTCTTTTAAGAAAGGGAAAAGGAGGAGAGAAGTAGAACACACTTTGAAACCACCTGGTTCAATACGAAGCAAGGACGAACCAGTAAGTGTGTGGGTGGGTGTGTGATTCAGTGGGTGAAAAATAAAAGGTGGACCTGTTACCATTCCCTTCCCTCCTTCTAATTTTAAGAGTTGCTTCAGGGGTCCTAGATGTAGAATGCAACAGGATGGAAAAGCTGGAGTTCAACAGATATTTTACAAATTTTAATCAACTCACAAAATAGAGAGGGAACAGTAGTATACCCTATCATGTTGGAGGCATCATACAACCGCTCATGGTAGTTGTATAGCATTTCACACAGTTAAGTGTTGAGGGAAAATGCAGTTTTCTCACAAAATGCAGGACAAGTTGTGCTGCTTCAGATAAGCTTCTTAAGTTAAATAACTGGTTTCACAATTTGGTGTTTTATTTTGCAATTATATTATTATTCAGCAGCATCTTTTAAGGATGAAAAATCAACATATTTCTTACAAAATGATTTGTATTATAGATAAAACAAACTTGGCAATTAGGCACCTGGATAATTTTTTTGCAACAAAAATATTGTGCACTTGATAGTCTGGAAAGAAAACTAAAGTTGGAAGATTTTATGTTGTAAAGAACAGGTAAATATTCAAATTTTAGAATAGCTTTGCCCAGCCAAGCATTGTGCAGACAGACAGCCATGCTCACTATGGTCAACGGCAGTTATGGTTCAGCATACATAGTAGACACCAGGTTGGGCAACGCTGTTCTAAAAATTCAGGAAAAAAAAGGTGGGGCTTTTTTGCTTCACATGTTTGTAATTAAAAGGCTTGTCCCTACTCATGGCTCAGAAAACCTATTTTTGCACAACAGAAGAAGTAACAGCAGTCTCCAACAGTCTTTTTACTGTTCTATGAGTTTGACAACACAGAAAGAACATGACTTTTTAAATGATTCAGAAATTAGCCTTCTTTTCTGGACCAAATATAGAAATGCTTGCATTCTTGACAATATGGATTGCTTGTCAATCTACATGGAATCCAGGGATTGAGGGATCATAATTTTGCTAGCCAAATCTAATGTGCATGTTGAAGCATGCAGTTTTGAGAATGACATCACATAATATTTGATCTGATGTATTTAGGTATTGTTTCTGCAGTTAAAGCATCTGCAAAAGAAAACCCCTAAATAAAAGGAATTTTACTGACTGAAAGGAAAAAAGTTTTCCCATGCCATATGTGGTATACCAATTTACGATACATTATCTACAATCTATGGCAACCTAACTCATTTTTTTTCTTTGCAAGATAAACTATTTTGTTTCTGAACTAAGCTGGTCAGATTACACAAGGAATATTTTATGATATGGTTGAATCCTATGCCTCAGCTGAGTTTGGGGAATCATAATGGAAGTCTCATTCTACACCATTATGCCTAACTGTTACCAGGGCTTCCTTTACAAGAGATAGAAATACGGAAGAAAGGGTGAATACTACATGGATCACTGGAATATCCAACTGTAAATATTTCTCTTGTGTGCTTCAAGAAATGGGCTTATTTCCAAAGTTGCTGTTTGCTCCGATGAAATATATGCCATCACCCTTCCTAGATTGGCCAGTGATTGTATCTCTTCCTCCAATGTTCCCATTCATCTCTGCCTCACTATCTAATCCACAGTAACCAAAACTTTTGGCAATTATACCAAAATTCAAGCAGTTTCTTGTGCTTTGGTATGGTCTGCATCTAACCTACTGAGTTAGAGACCAGGAAGCATAGAAGAACAAGCAAAACCCTGCAGATACAGCTACAGCTCATTCTTGACAATGCTTTGTTGCTCCTGGTTTGAGAGAGGCGGAAATTTCTGCTGCCTGCATCCTTGTGCCATTTGTATTGCAGGCTCTTCATTCCTATTCTATAACTAAGGATGGGAAATGTGGGGTCCTCCAGATGTGCCCAGAGTGCAAATCCCATAATCTCACTACTGAATCTGCTAGCTAAGGCTGATGGGACCTATGCAGTCCAACAAACATCTGGATTGTCACATGTTCCCCATACATTTTAGAGGCACTTTATGGCACCATGTAAATAATTTCTCCATTTGTGGAATGAGCTGGAGAGAATAAGTGAATATGGAGGGTTCTGCTAAAAAGACAAACAGGCTAAGTACAGCTCTATAAAATCTTTGTCTAATGGCTTGGTTCAAAAAGCCTATCATTTTTTTTCCAAGTGCTCCAAATTTAATATGCCAAAGCAGTTAAATAAATATGCACATATAAACATGATTGCATTAAGAACATATTCTAATGCTAATGAGAACAAACTATTCCATACTTGTATGCCTATAGATGACAGCTTCCTTTTAGGGATATTCTCCACCTTTGGCTCTTCGTTAGTCAGCGTCCCTTTGTCACTCTTCAATGCTGCATTCTTCAGAGGTAATTCAGGAGGCTCTATGGCTGGAGTCACCACACTTCCTCTGGTCACACTGGGTGGTCTAGTGCTGTCTAAGCTATCTGAAGAATTGCTCAGGCCTGACTGGCTGTTGACCTCACTCTTATGGTCCTGGCTGTCCAAGTAGTTGTCCTGTGCTGATTCAGTGCTGCTCTGCACTGTGACAGAGATGAACGGCTTTGAGGTGGTCCGAGGTGGAACTGGTGGTGGTGTCTTTTTATATCCCACTAGGCATGCTGAACCTGCGACAGTGGAGGCAAGGAAGGAAGGAAGGGAAAGGAAAGAGGTGGAAGAGAAAAAGCAGCAAAGATCCAGTGAATAGAGAGAAAATGCAAATCAACAACAATGTTCAGAGAAGCTTAACAAGCAAAGATGCTAAATGCATCAGTCTAGCCAGCAGTATGCACAGAGCAGCCCAAACTAAGCACACTAATAGCCAGCACTATCCTGCTGTGAAATTCAAGAGGAATGCCATAACACAGAATGCCATAACACAGAATGGAAAAGCATGGGAAAAAGTGAGGAAGTTTCTGCCCCCCTGCAAGCTACAGAGCAAGCTATGCTTGCTATGGGACTAGAGAAACTGTGTGAAAGCCAGAAGTTTTGCTTTATATTTAAGGTTCCAATAAAGCCATCTCCTGTTGTTTGAATTCATCAGTTGACAAGTTTCAGTATCTTGATTAAGCTGGTACTTGAACCTAGAAAGGGGGAAAATGCCACAAAAGGATTCTGTCAGGCAATACCAGTTTTCACTTTGTTGATAAACAATATCTTTGTGAACTGAAGTTCCAACTCTGTTAATGGCCACCCACATTCTGGACCATAAGCATTCCATGGTCCAGAATGTGGAACTGAGAGTAAACTCTATGAAGTATTTCAGATGAATGGACATGTTAGTTTGCTGGACCCAAGAAAGCATCTTGTAGCACCTTAAAGCAAAATCACTTATTCTATCATAAGCTATTGGGGAGGACAGTCCAATTCATCAGATTCATGCATCAAGCTGGATTCGCCACTGAGAAAAGCTGGCACGTTATCAAATGTTCCATGAAAGCTTGTCATAATGTTCCTTCTCAAGGTGCTAGAAGATGAAATTTTTCCTATAGTATATACTAGCCTTCCTGAATCTGATGTTTGATAAGCTGGCTGCAAATGATGGAGAACTATTGTCAAACACATCTGAAAAGCAGATTAGACAAGGCATAAAATCTGTGCAGAAATGAGCCCACAAATCAGAAAAGGTTACCTAGAATAACATCAATCACTGGTTCACTGAGTTTCACATGGAAACTGGATCTAACCAAACTCAAGACTGAGACAAAGGCTCTAAATTTAGATTTTGAAATAAAGACCTATGAAATAAAAAACATTTTGAAATAAATACTTATGAACAAGAGTTCATAGGGAAGGTGCAACATTCTTTAGAGAAAACTGCAGAATATTTGGAGCATATAGTGAATATTGACAAAGCAAAGGCAGGAATAAAATGTGGCCCATGCCCCACATACAGCTTCCAGTGCTGTTTTTGTTGCCCTCTGCCCCCCGATGTACAAATCCTGCCCAGCTGAATCCATCCCATGGGGCCAATTGGCCCCACATTCCTAAATGTCTCCATGCAGTTGTTACAGAGAAGACGACAGGAATATGTGTAAACTCAAGGCTTACAGGAGCTTGTTTCTGTATGAATATAAACTATCAATTAGCATTCTGTGCTTAAGGTTCTAAGTAATCCATGTACAACTCTCTTACTCTGGCTATTTCAGCTTGAGAAAATACCTAAGAGTTTATAAGACCTGACTGCATGTGCACTTTATTGTGTACCTTATGTCTCAGTCCATACTATACTACATTTTGTTACAAGTTCCACTCAAGCTTATTTGAACATTTTGCCTTTGTTATTTTCCACAGCAACTAAAGAGCTGCCTTGAAATGCTCCAAGGATACTAATGATAAGGAGAGCAACTAATAGAATGAACACAGACTCTCTGATTTAGCAGGACTTCTGAATAAGAAAACTGGAACTGAATTAGTATGATTTCAAATGGGGAGAAGGAGAAACATGGGGCTAAAGATTAGGATAATTTGCAAAGATGTGAAATCAGCTCTGCTCAACCAAGTTTGCTATATGAATTTAAAGTGCACATTGGCCAGAATGCTCGTTTGCACTGCCAATAAGATCAGACAGAAGAATAACAAACCACTGGAGAGATTTATCTAAGCTCTAGATGAGAGCCTAAGGAAACCAGTACTAGTTAGGAAGGTAGCAATTATTCTTTCTCCAATCCAGAGTGGGAACAGCCATCTACAAAATACAGTCAGTCCTCCGTATTGACAGGTTCTGCATCCATGAAGTCAACCAACCACGACTTGAAAATATTTGGAAAAAAATCCAAAAAGCAAAACTTTTGCTATGGGCCAAGCACTATGGTAATATATAGACATACCCTGCTGTACCCTCTTACTACTTCATAGGTCCACAGACTTTTTCCAACACTTGTTTGAGCTGTTCACCATTTTATGTGGGGGACATCATTTTACTATACTATTGTATGTAATGGGACTTGACCATCCCTGGATTTTGGTATCCACAGGGGGTCCTGCAACCAAACACTTCTTATGGCTCTTTTTCTCAAACTCAACTTGGACTGGACAGATCTTTAAAGATGAGACTACTTTCTGTTAAATAGGGCCCACAGCCATTAACCAATACAAGTACAAACATCTTTTAAAATAAAATATTCACAGCACATTTCCTTCTGAAGAAATGGTGATCAGTTTTCCAGTTAGGTGGAATGGAATAATCTTTTGTTAAGAGGTTGATTCCTATTTTTCTAAGAAGTATGTGTCTATGTAAACATACATAATATCCTTATTTCTTCTAAGAACAATGATCATTGTAGAACCAACCAAGCCTGTCAAAGAAAGGATTGCACTGTTACAAGAGAATATCAAGCTCTAGTCCTGAAAGGCTAAAGTGTGGTGAGAGATTGGCCTATGTCTCCTAGCTCTGTCCCCATATCTCCCTGTCTAGCTGGTTCCACTGTTCTGACGTCAACCCTATTTGGACTTGGTAAAAGCCTGAAAGAAGTAGGAAATTACTTGAAGGCACACAAAAGCAATCTTGTAGCTGTTGTCCATGCTGGCTGCATGGATGTCAGAGGTGAGGCAGCAGGGCCTCCTTTCTCCTTTATGCATATAATAACATGGAAAAGAGCACACAGAAGAGGACTTCAGTTATTAACTCTACTATGAGTTTATAAATTGTATAAGAGCATCACAATCAGCTATAAAATAGAATTTGGATGATGAACTCTGTGAACCTTTCAAAATGCATAATATAAAAACAAGTACTATAGTCCATCCAGCCCAGTACTGTCTACTGTGACTCTCATGGTTTCAAGCAACAGTCATACCAAGCTTTGCTATCAACAAACTTGACTTGGAGAAGTTGGGATTAAATCTTCGACATTTTATAAAGAAAGGAGGTACTCTTGTTCTGCATAGGTAATAATTTAAAACATACTTTTTAACTGCAAAGAAATAAACAAACTATTACAGGAAGAGAGACATCACACTGGCTCTTTAATACTCATAGATCTCCTTTAATTGTACTTGGTGCCATGCCAAGAGAAGCTATGCAACACTCATTTCTTATTTTACATCTCCTGAAAGCTTTGACAAATGTGGTACTGAACTTATTTCAGAAGAATTCATTTTCTTTTAAGTCTACAGATGAAAGTTGCTTCCTTTTGCTGCTATTTGGGTTTCTACCAGTTTTCCAGAATAAATGTTATTTTCAGAAAACATCATTTCAGAAGTTAACATCATCAGCAGTTTCCAGACACTCTCTGTTGCCTCCAGTCTTGGCCAATACCCAATAGCTTCCTGGCTCATTGTCAAGACGATTTGAATATCTGCACCAATATGTTAAAAATGGTGCAATTTTTAAATGGCAGCAATTTCACACTAAAAATTCAGTACAAGTGCCAAGAACTTCATACCTATTTAAAAAAAATCTTTCTCCACGCAACCCAGGTGATATTTGCAAGATTCTTATTTCATGAAGCATTTTATTCCAGCTGAGGAAAAACAAGCAGTTGTATTGAACTTTCTAACCTGTCTGCTGCAAAACAGAACATCGTTATTGTTGTTGTTATTGTTGTTGTGTGCCTTCAACACATTTTCAACTTATGGCAACCCTAAGGCAAATCTTTCATGAGATTTTCTGGGGCTGAGAATGGATGATGTATCTGAGGTCACCCAGTGGGTTTCCATGGCTGAGCGGGGAATTGAATCCTGGTCTCCAAGGTCATAGTCAAATGCTTAAACAACTACACCATGCTGGCTCACAGAACATCATTAGTTGTTTTAAAATCAGGGTTTTTTGATCCAGAGTAAGATTTATTGATGAGTGCTTGCTTACTTGTATGAAAATCTAACACCTCAGTTGGTCAAAGTCTAGAAAGATAAAGGAGTCTACTTTTTATCCTTAAGGATAATATTTTTAAAGGATTACAAATATCTCAAACAAGTTCAACTCAAAACTGACCTGCATCATTCAATGCTACACAGTCCCTTGAAACTGGGAAATCATCAATTCAATTAAAAGTGTTATACTTGGATTCAAATCACTCTAACCCCAAGGTATAAGGAAGTGAGACAAAAATGATCGTAAGTTCAAATACTTCAGCTTCATTGAACTGTGATATTAGTGAAGTCCACAGTAATTAGTTTCTGCATTGTCACTCTTTATAAATTGAGGCCAGTATCCAATGGTGTGATTCTACTTGCAAAAATGATGTTGTCTTTACAGACACTTAGTATTAGACCAGCGGTTCTCAACCTGTGGGTCGCGACCCCTTTGAGGGTCGAACGACCCTTTCACAGGGGTCGCCTAAGACCATCGGAAAATACGTATTATAAAATAAAAAGAAGGTGAAAGGAAAATTACCTGGTAATGCACTTAAGTCTGTTAAGGGTGGGGAAGGGCTCCCAACCGCTCCTTTAACTTCCGGTGGCCATGTTGAAAAGAGGCGTTCAGAAAGCAAGGGAGGGGCTATAAGAGGAAGGAGCTCTCCTGACCAATCCAAGCTCGCCAGCAACACAACCAATCACACTCAAGCATGCGGGCAGCCTCTGCCAGGAGGAATGGCAGCCTCTCAGTCAGCAGTAAGTAAGATTTGAGCCTCCTCTGTCCTCAGTGTCTTCCCAGGGGAATGTGTCTGAGTGTAGTAGGGAGGCGGTAAGACAAATGATTGCTGAAGAAACGGAGGTGCATGTTAATAGGCAAACAATATTAGTGAAACGATTTCACAAAATACACAACAAGTTTAAAAAATGTATTGCAAGTTGGACAATTCATTGAATTTGAATGTAATGTCATTATTAAGCAATCAACAAACGACTTCAATTAATCCTTCATTTTCACGTGATTTTCCTGATGATACAAAAGTTATTGAAGCTGAATCAAATGATGCTGGTGTGTGTTTACCAAAAAAGTCTACCTGTAGCTCCAAAGTGACTAGAGTTGAGGAATTTGCTTAGTCACACTCTGAACAAATCAACACTGAATCTGAAAGTGATGAGGAACCAGATTTGGCAGATACTCATGGGGATAAGGACTCTAAATCAGATGGTTCTATTTCTGAGGAGGAGGATGCAGAAGATGATAATAAAGTGAGATTATTTTCCTCAGATTCTTTTAAAAAATTGCTGAAAAAGGTATTGGTAACTCTGGGACTGGACAGTCTGGAGAGTGCCACTTCAGATATTGATAAAAACAAGAATGTTGCATCAATTGTAAGGAATAAGCCTACAAAATCTAGTGTTATTCCCATGCCAGATTTATTTTTGGATTTAATTCAGTCTGAATGCAGTGAAACCAAATCTTCAAACTTTATATCATTTACGGTGGACTAAATATCACATATTTACAATTCACAACAGTAGCAAAATTACAGTTACGAAGTAGCAACAAAAATAATTTTATGGTTGGGGGTCACCACAACATGAGGAACTGTATTAAAGGGTTGCGGCATTAGGAAGGTTGAGAACCACTGTATTAGACTATACATGAGGGAAGAGACTAATTGTATAACACACTTTACAACCTGCCTCCACACTGTTTTCCTTTAAAACATTATTTGTCATTTAGGTCTAAATCTTGTCAAAAAGAATGTAGAAGAAATACATCAGATATGCTCTAAGGCAAGTTTCTCATGTTCTGTTTCTGGAGACATAGGAGTAACTTCCAGAAAAGCTTACACAGAGGATGGAATAGGTTGTACTGATACTCTGCTATAAAGTGCTGTAAAGGAAGCATCTAATACTTCATATGCCTAGGGTTGGTCACAAAAAAGAGACAAGATTTCAGATGAAACATATAAAAAGAATAGTAACCAAGAATTGTAACCAAAATAATTAAAATTAAATTAAGGGCTAAGTTTACTTACAGTAGGGAAGGTAGAAGCATTACACCAGTAGTGGGGATTGTGTGGCTTTCCAGATGCTCAACTGTAACTCTCAGCAGTTACAGCTAGCATACCCAATGTGAGGAATGCTAGGAACTGCATTTCAGCAGCATCTGGAAAGCCACATGATTCCAAACCTTGCACTACACAGATGGTATAAGCATAGATTGCTTATTCTTTCTGTTTACCACATGGAATGGTAACTTGAACATCTGGTAGGGGCTGATTCACTCATGTTTGTTACTGCAGCTAGTGACCTATCATTTGATCATGCAGGTGATTGTGATAACTTATTCCATCCATCACACCTTATAGTACAAGTCATTCTCTTTCCACATATGTAATATAATAAGCCACCATGTTTCTACTGCACAATCTTATGAAATGCTAATTTAAAATAAAAAAAGTCATTTAGTTTAAAGGAGAATGTAGGTACAAGAACCAAACTGCTACAAGCAATTTTGATTTGATTTAATATGCACAAAGATGTGAAATTCTGGAAAAATGTTCTCAGAGGCGATATTGACACCAAAATACAGTAACTTCATTTGGTCATCCTGGAATAAATATAACACTGGAGTTCTTTTCAGAAAGAATTCCAACATAGCTCTCTACAAAATGGTTCAAACGTGTTAGGATGATTAGTGGTATGTATTTACCTGATATTTGCCAAATTAAACATAGGTCCTGCTTGTACTCCAGCTTAATGATATCACTCATTGAACTAAAAGCAAAACAGCCAAAATACTAAACTAACTCTTTATCTTTTGAAAGCCCTATATGTCTTCCATAGACTGTTCTATGATTCTACCCTGAAAATTACACTTGTTCCTCAATACAGGGATACAGGGACAAATATTATTATTATACAGGGATAAATATTCTAAATTTTGCCATACAGCAAGGATGGAAAATATGTTCTCCAATGTTACAGGTCAGCAACTTTCAGCAGCCATAGCATAGCCAGTGGCGAAGAATGCTACGAGTTGCAGTCCAACAATATCTGGAAAATCATATGATTCCTACCCCAATTGTACAAGGAATTTCAGGCAGTGAAAAGCCTGAAAAGCAATTATCTGAATATTCACACAGGAAAATGCAAACATTTGCTATGTTTCTTCTTGATGTCTTAATTCATTTTTACTAAGGTTACAATCCTAAAAACACTTTACTTGGTAGTAAACACAATCAAGATTTATTTCTAACAATTTTGTTAAAATGTGTCCAACAGCAGTGATAAATCCTGGGGAAGAAATCTGATTTCTAATTATAAATTCTACTAGTACATGTGAGAGAAAATAACATCCAAATACTTGGAAAACAGGAATTTAAGTGGGTTACTTTACAGTTCATGTGAATAATTTGCTTATGTTCCTTTTGGGAGGTAAATATGATCTTTTGTTCTAGCAGGGGTTCCCTCCAGGGAATTTAAGCACCTGCTTGGGCTATGCAACAAATCCATGTACACTTCGTGACTCCATGCCACCCTGCAGACATCTCAGCTATTCCCTCTGCAACCGCTCACTTCCTTCTAATCAGATGCAGATTATTCAAAGATCAACAGTCAATCTCACAGAGAGTTGAAAGAATCTGCAACTACCATACAGGCTGGGAGACACAATACATTACAATTCTCTTCTGCTTTTATCAAAATCTCCCCTCTTCATTAAGAATCAGCATATATGCATTTTCTCACAAGTAGTTAAATCAGACTATGAAAGTTAAATGGAGTGTACACCCAGTTTCTCTCCACCAAATGTTCTGCCTGCCTGCATTAACATTCACATAGGACAGAAAATGCATGAGAGGGACTCAATTGCGTGAAAAATTGCCCAGGGTGAACACTCAGAATTAATTTCCAGATGGGTAGTTCTGTTGGCTTATAGCAGTGAAAAAAACTGCACAAGTCTTATGCAACTTAAATACTAATACATTATAGCATAAGCTTTCACGCACTAGAACCAATTTCATCAGATGAACTACGCATTATCCTGTAACTTACAGTATATAAGGATACTTCAGTTAATAAAGTCTCTTGACAAAGAAGCTACTTTTCACAGCCTTTTTAAAAAAGTTGCTCAACTCCCCCTTTTCCGCCTCATCTTTTTAAAGGAGCATCTACATTGGGAGGATGGTGAAGGGTAGCTGCAGAAATATACTTTCTGTGTTAGGCTGCATCAGTGTGCTTGCAGTAAACAATGCAAAAAAAGCTTGAGTTGGAAAACACTGAGATTCTACTCTAGCTGATCGTACTGCTGCTTTACCTGCCCACAATAGCCAGCTGAATCCAGAATCTCTCACTGATTTACCTATATGATTACAAAACAGAGGGAAATCAAGTAAACTTGTCTGACCAGCTATCACTCACAGGCTAAAAAGGCACAGAATTCCAAGTCTGGCCAGCAAAGTGGAAATCATGGGCCCTTCCACACTATACTGTTATAGTGCTATTATTCCACTTTCAACATCCTATGGAATCCTGGAGTTTGCAGTTTATGGAGGGGTATTTAGAATTCTCAGCCAGAGAACTCTTTGGCCTCAATAAACTACAGACCCCAGAATTCTACAGGATGTTGAAAGTGGAATAATAGCACTATAACAGTGTAGTGTGGAAAATCCCCATGAGAAAAGCAGAGGCTGGTAAAAGAAAAAGTCATCCCTGGATATATTTTGAAGGGAGCTTTCAAGTAGTCTCTAGGAGGTTCAAAATGTCTATCTATTCATGCAAGACTTACCGACTTGGTTGTTTCCTTGTACTCGCACATATCATTAATTTTGGTTGAAAAGTTTGGTGAAACATGTTTCTTGCTCTTCTTTTTTTGTGGTGTAGGAATCTATCTGTATTCTTTCCATGTTATTTCTGCTTTGGTACTACACGTCTACCTCATTAACTGAGGTATATCTGTACTTTGCATAACTAATAATGTGGGGGGGGGCAACAGTGATGCCAGAAAGAACTAAAATGCAGATAAACAGATCTTTATCATGGAAAGACACGCTTTTTACCAAAGAGATTTTAAAGAACTCTTTTGGAAGGGATGCACAAAGTTGCATTTAGATTTGTAAGAAATATTTCTTTGGCAATAGTTTTTTTTCTTAGAATAGTGTTTTATTTATCTTTTATGAAGCATAGGAGCAACCATACCATTCTAAATTTAGATGGAGGAGGAATGATGGATTTCATTTCAGAGCACTCCTACCTTTTCACGGATGAAACTACCTCTCTGCTAACCCAACCGCAGGCTCTTTGAGCCTCCAAACTGTCTGCCATAAACTCAGAGAGGATTGATTAAAAATACCTTTCTAAAAATATTTTAAAGCCACTGATTATCTGCAATCTGCAGAACATTTTAACAGTCCTGAAGACAGCCACTGTTCTGCAGATTAGATAAATGGGATGGAAAATTGGTAAAGTTTTCCTTTATACAGGACAAAGCTGCAAATACAGTTTGTTTATGATGTTACAACATCAAAAGGAGGAAGAATAATCAGTATGTGGCTCAAGACACAGTTATTCCCAATTAAAGATGACAGTGGCAGCCAACAGCGTGATTGCAGCACAGAGCATAAGTAATAAGGCTCTGTGAGAAGAAAATGGAAAACATATGTAAGAAATACTGCAGTAGCTTCCCAAATCTTGTGAACAGAGCTGTCCTCTGCTCAATTTTGGTGTCTGCTATCAGAAGGAGGAAGAAACTGCTGTCAATTCCCTCCCCTGAAGCCCCCCACATCACCCCTTGTGCCGTTCCAAAGACACCCCCCCCAATCAGTCCACTGAAGATTTGGAGGGAGTGAGTAAAGGCTGAAGGGGGAAACAAAGCAACTATGTTTCCACTGCCTTCAGCAATGAAAGGGTATTTCATGCATGGAAGAATTTATTCTGCAAACAGAAGGACACCCCTGGATCTAATACCTTGTATTCAGCTTAATCTTGTCCTTCCTACTACAGCATTCCCAGCTCATAATTCCCAATCTGAAAGGAAGATTCAGAGGATTCCAAGCAGTAGCTGCTACTAGGAATACAAAACAGTCTGTTTTCTTCAAATCCAATTTTATTCCACTGTAAGATAATCAACATTATCCCATTTTTGAAACAGAAGATCAGTAAATAGGGAGGTAGCCAATCGTAATAATTTCTGAAGCTTTTTTCTTCCTCTCACTCTCTCCTTACAGAGTACAGATTTTACTTTCCTCTGGGAACTCCCACAGTAATTACATCAGCCTCCAAAAAGGCACTGACCTACATTCTGTCTCCCTGTTGCTAGGGCCTCTACAAGATTTCAGATAGCTAACCTTTACATCAGCTACCTTGATTTCTTTTTCCTAGAACCTTTCTTTGTCATTTAAAAAATGAAAACAAAAATAATCCCTAATTTAATATTACATCTACAGTACAGTTACTTCTCCACATCTGCAGGTTTCACTTTCATGGATTTGATTACATGCAAGTTTCTCCAACCCCTGCCTCTCCACCTCGAGCCCTTCCTTTCTGGGGGGAACCTTCCCTATCGGTGGCTCTGATCAGGCCACACAACCCTTTAAAAACCAGCCTCTGGTTGTCTTCCTCCTCCACCAGCCACTGCCTGGCCAGCTAAGGATGGTTCACAGCCTGGTTTTTCAGCACCTCAAACCTTCTCCTGATGCTCACCACACACTTAAAGAAAGAGGTGGGCAAGTGAGAGGAAGTATAGGGCCATCATGCTGACCTACCCCCCGTTCCCTCTCCCTTCCCTGACCTGGTTTAGACCCTGGGTGCCTATTCTCCCCACCATGCCACAGGCTCTTCCCACAGACACATATACAGGTTTTGAGGGGGTCCTGTGTCTCTAACCCTAGAAAATGTGGAGGGCCAACTGTACTGCTTTTCTTCCTTTATAAAGCAAAAGGTAGCCAGCCTGCTTAGTTTTAGCTCCAAAATTACATAATGTGCCCAAATTATGCTCTGTATTTTTATTTATACAGTCAGATCTTCCAAAAGCTACACATGATGGCCAGGAAGCTATACCAGAAAACTAAGGAAAATATACACTAACCTTTTGTTTTCAAGAGGCAGTGGGTGGGTGAGGAGATAACATCATCTCAGTAGCATTTTAGGAACAAAGGTTATATACGCATCCTTTCTTGGAAGAGAAATTATCCTGGGTGATACACAGAATGACAGATTAATTCAAGGAAGAACCATTTGAAGATGAGGCTATGATTTTAGAAAGTGACGTGGAAGCTGCAATCAGGGCACCAATAGACTTGCATACCAATAGGCCTGCTTCAAACTACAGAGATAGAATCTGCTCCAGTTCTAACTAGAATCTGTCAACAAATATAGAACATAAAAGGATGTCTCACAAATTAGAAGTGAACAACAGACAATATACATTCCAATCACCAAGAAAAGGAACACCAAGGATTGCAATTACCATATAATCACTGCAAGCAAAGTCTTGCTCAAAATTCTACAACAAAGATTTTTACCATATATGGAGTGAAAAATGCCAGATGTCCAAGCTGTATTCAGGAAAAGAAGAGGTACTAGGGATCATAATGCAAACATATACTGGATAATGAAACACACTAAAAAAATTCAGCAGAAAATCAGTCTGTGCTGTACAGATTACAGCAAAGCATTTGGCTGTATCATGAAAAACTTTGGGTTGCTCTTAAAGATATGGGTATGATACAACATCTGAATGTCCTGATGCGTAATATGGAGAAACAGAATGGTTTCTAACTGGCAAGGTCAGGCAAAGCTGCATTTTATCACCCTATCTGTTTAATTTATATGCCAAACATATTCATAAAGTAGGATTAGACTCAGAGGAAGGAGGCATGAAAACTAGATGAAGGAACATAAACAATTTAAGATATGCAGATGACACCATACTACAAGTAGAAAATAGCCAAGCTTGGGAATAATTACTGAAGAAAATGCAAAGACAGGTTTACAGTTGAACATTAAGAAAAATAACCACTACTGATTATTTATACAACTTTAAAATATACAGTGAAGACACTGAAATTGTTCAAAATTTCCTATTCCTTGGCTGAGTCATTAATCAGAATGAGTCTGCAGTCAAGAAATCAGAAGAAGACTAGTACTTAGAAGGGCAGTTACGAAGGAAATAGTCAAGATCCTAAAGTGTAAAGATATGCCATTGAATATTCAAGTTAGGATTGCTATCATATTTCCAGTTTCTATATATGCTTGTGAAAGCTGGACACTGAAGAAAGCTGATAAGAAGAAATGCAACTCATGTGAAATGTGGTGCTAGAGAAGAGTTATGTGGATACCATAGACTGCTAACAAGAAAAATAAATGAGTCCTAGAGCAAATCAAGCCTGAACTCTCCCTAGAAGCTAAGATGATTAAATTGAGATTATCCTACTTTGGACATATCATGAGAAGCCATGACCCACTAGAAAAGACAATAACGCTTGATAAGGCAGAATGTTGGGAAGCCCTCCATGTTTTAGTTATGGGACATGTAGTAGGAGTTAAGTAGCAGCTTGCCTGTAGCAAGGTATGAGAACCAGAGATCGTTAGGTAAACAAAGCTAGGAATGTAGTGATAAGTGCAGCCAGGCTACAACAGACACTTCAAGGTCTCTTGCAGGCGGGATGATGTATTCTTTGCCTTTTATGTTTTGAATCTTGCCAATTGCCCCCAGTTCACTCACTGAAGTCCTGTACAATGTTTCACACTCCTAATAAATAGTGTTTATGCACTGTTATATTTGTGTGTGTGAATTCAGTTCCTGACATAGAAGGCAGTAAGAAAAGAGGAAGACCATATTACAAATGGATGGCCACTGGAAGCTGCAACCCTGAATCTGCAAGAGCAGGTCTGTGATTTGGAGTTCTTTCATTCATAATGGTTATGATAAGTTGCACTCGACTTAACAGCAGTTGACAACAACACATGTCACCTTTATAGCCTTGAATAAACACAGGATGGAGAAGCTCTGAGCATGAAGGGGGATGCATAAAAAGATTGTGGGTGTGATGTCACTGATAATGTGTCTGACTTGGACTGGACAAACAACTATGTACTTAAAGTGTGACTCACTGGAAGAAAGGTGGCATACACAGTTCTATTTTGTATGTGGTGTATTAGCTGATTTTCTAAATAGGCCCATCAAAGATGCAAACATACAATAAAACCTCAGAATTTAAAAAAAAGCACTGATATACACTATAATTCATCCAGTATTCTTTTTTTAAAAAAACTTTTCAGAGCAATAGCAATAAAAAAACTGCTAAAACAGCAGTTTGCATGAACAATACAATCAATTAGTTAAAAGCCATTTGAAACCAGTGGGGATTCAAATATATTTAAAATAACAAAATTGAGAGGTTAATCACACACACTCCATGAAGAAATTCCATACAGTAAAAGAAATTACTGATAAGACCCTGTCTTTAGTATCCACAAATCTCTTTGATATTATCTGAAGGCTGATCAGTAGGGCGAGTGGTACTTACAGTACAAGTGAGACAGAACTAGTATATCATGTTCTGACCATCTGGACCGTATGACCAAATAAGTTGCTGCATTTTGCACTATCGGAAGTTTACCAACTATTTTCAAAAGACAGGCTCATGTAAAGCGTATTGAAGACTGACACTAGACTCACATTCTCTAGTTAGTTCACGGTTGGCGTACCTGCCCAAGCTTCTAAAAGACACTCCTGGTATTGTGTAACAAAAAGCTTCACATGTTTTTCAAAGCTGCTAAAATCACAGCAACTGCTTGATATAAACATCCCAAAGTCCACAAATGGTGGTCTCAAGTGATCTACACAGTGCAGGTCCAAGGTATTTGAAGGAATGTATCTCCCCATAACAGCTTGTTTGAGTTCCAAGATCTTGAGGAGGAACCTTTCTCTCTGTCCCAATTAACTTCTCAGGCTTGTTTGGCAGGAAGGAGGAGGAAAGCCTTCTTAGCTTCCTCTTTGATCCTCTTCCACAGGGAAGCAATAACTTTCCTATTCTGTCAGGTTTTGGGGAACAGGCTCTGATGGGCTTTTAATGGTGTGCAGTGCTGTTTTGTTGATGTTTATATTGTCTTTTAATGAACTTTAAATGGTTTTCACTTTACAGATTTTTTAAAAAGTAACTCTTATTGTATTACATATTTTACTGATTTTTCCAGTTTTTAATCTTTACTGGCTTTACTAATCTGTAAGCCAACTTGATTCCAATTATTGGGATATAAATGAATAATGTCATCATCTAGCAGTTGCTCAGTTATTTTCCTGGTGACTACAGGTATGGGATTGTCTGCTTGAAGGCTTTTCCACATGAAATATTTCCAGTACATTCTGATCTAGCTTGTCAGAGGAAGCTTAAGCCAGGACAGGGGCACACTGCTGTTCTTTGTGAAATCTTGAATATTAAGTAGCTCACTGCTCAGAAATTTTGCTGAGCAACCACTAACTCTTAACAGTATGATCCATTCAGCACAGACAATAACCTGCAGTGATATAAATGACA
Source organism: Iguana delicatissima (assembly GCA_948472985.1). Lineage (NCBI taxonomy): Eukaryota > Metazoa > Chordata > Lepidosauria > Squamata > Iguanidae > Iguana > Iguana delicatissima. The sequence continues at coordinate 635,627 of CAOKZL010000283.1, read as the reverse complement.
ATATTTTAAAATGCATTCCTAATGAACTAGCAGCTAATATGCTAAAAATGCAATGGCCTTTGGTTACAGCTACAGATAAATTTTGCTTGTTTTGGAATCTGTTTCTTTAGTAACAAGCACAAATCACAACCACTGCCAAGGTTACCCAAAGTAACTATGACTTCCTCCACTCCTTTAAAGGCTTGTGTCATCACTGATTTTTCTTCCCCTTTTCAACATAAATTTCAAATACATTGTTATGTATTAAGTTTAACTCAAAAAATAGCTTTCAAAACTCTAGCTGTCCAAAGAAAAACCTGACCAGAAACCAAGCAGTGGTTGTCAATTAGATGCCCCTGCAAACTGCAGTTCAATTTTTCCTAAGTGGTAACTTATCAAAGATTAGGGTATCACAGATGTCAGTTATTTAGGAGTTGGTTTATCTTCTCTTTCTTTGTTGCTGTGTGCTTGCAAGTTATTCCTGACTTATGCTGACCCTAAGACAAACCTACCACAGTTTTCTGGGACTGAGAGTGTGTGACACCCAAGGTCATCCAGTGGTTTCCATGGCTGAGCAGTTAATCGAAAACTAGTCTCCAGGGTTGTAGACCAACGCTCAAAATACTACACCACACTGGCTTCCTGCCCCACAAGCAGTGAGGGGTGTGTGTGAAACAGACAATATTTTGAACCCTGCTGGCAACATGTCAAAAAGCCAGACAGAGTGTTTACTACAGTGTTTGTGTTCTCATAGAGTGCAAGCTAGTGAATGGATGCTTCTCAGTCTTCATTACTGCTTACACATCCCAATGTGATCCTTTAATTCTCAGCAGCAATGAGCTGGCTCTGTCCCAACCATGAGTCACCCTAAGCACAGAATGAAAGTAGGAAAAGCTTTGCTTGGATGACTGGACAGCAAAAACAAAGCTCCTGGAGGGGCTGAGCTTGCCAGAGGCTTTAATCAGTAACTCAATGGCCTCTTCTATTCAGCAAATTCAGGTGTAATTTAAGTTAGTCATTTCAACCATAAGAGTCTGTATGCTTTATATTCTCTCTCACACATGAAATAAGGCTGATCAGAATTTTGCAAGATGTATAGAACTGAGAATTAATCAGGTTTGCACACTGAACAAAATTTGCTGTCTTTTCACCTTTGTTCTAACTTGTTTTACTGGTATTATAATCATTTCTAACACAGCCATCTATAATAAAATAATAATAATAATAATAATAATAATAATGATGATGATGACGATGATGTTATTTATATCCCGCCTCTCCCAACGGATCGAGGTGGTACTACAACAGTATATAAATACATTAAAAGCAATTAAAACATAACCCATCCTCCCCACCCACCAACCCATCTAAACCCCCTAAAACACACTAACTATTAACTATATAAGCCACCACAGGAATCTACTGCATTGTCTGAAGTAATCTAAATGTCTGATTCTCCCCTGACTAGCAGAATGTAAGACCTATACAGAACACTTAAGATGCAACTTCCAGACCACTAGCAAATACTGCTCAGTACCCCCAGCCCCAATTCAATTACAATCAAGCATTATCCATGCAGTTCCAAGTCTAATCTCCAATCTCTCCAGATCAAAGTGGATAGCCACTTTAAAAATACTGAGTACCATAGCCCATTTTCCTTCAGGTTCTTCATATAGAGAGCTACATCTTAACATGAATCCACATAAAGCTCTGGAGATGCAAAATCAAATGAGAGGAATTAGCAGACAATATAATCTATCGAGTGTGAAAACACACACACACACTCTCTCTCACACTTTCTTGTACATCATCCATGTTTATCATCAGTGTAAACTTCAGACCTGGTTTCCACATTTGAAAAACATATTTTATTTTGTGGGCATCAAAAATAGTATTTTATACCCCAAAGAGAAAAATAATTCCAGAATTCAAGAGAGTAAATGCCACTTGCATAATAGAAAATTTATACTGAACACCACAGTGCAGAATTAATACTGGAAAAAAACAGCATTAAACTTTCAAAAAACAAAGGCTACACCCAAAGCTATGAAAGCAACCTATGGCACATACAATGGGATTTTCATTGCTCTAAAATCTGTCCTGGAGGAATGGTTACTTTTTGCTGCAGATTTGGGGCACATACAGAGAAAAGGAAGAACCAGTTTAACTAGCAGATGTCATTCTGCTGGTGGAGGGACACTAAGGCACAAAGCCCATACTTTTAGCAAATTGTATTAGTATGTCCTAACTTCCACAATTTAAAAAGCCAAATTTCTAGATCTTGCATCTCAAGAGGTTTTAGTAACATGTTTCACGGACCCTGGAAATTTAAGCTCAGGAATGACAAATCTATAAAGCAAAGCAACAGGCAAATGACCAGATTCGACCCTTATAGTGGCCACTTTTATGTCCAAAATTGTTGTTATATGCCTTCAAGTTGATTCCAAATTATGATGAACCTCTCTCACATTTTTCTTGGAAAAATTTATTTAGAGAAGATCTCCCATTGCCTTCTTTTAAGGCTGAGAGAGCACAACTTTCCTACAGTCACCCAGGGGGCTGTCCTACCTGAATGGGGATTTCAACCCTGGTATCTCAGAATTCTAGCCCAGCACTTAAAACAACTGCACCGTGCTGGATCTCTAGGTATAGAACAGGCATTCCTTTTTAACAGCTAAGTCTGGCTTTACAGACACTTTTTAGTTGAAAGAATCACCAGAATATCTGACATTTCTCTCAAGCAGATAAACCTACAGCCAGAACAGATGCTATTTACTTGTTAATTTCAGGGGGGAAATCTCAGCCTAGGATGGATTTAGGGAGTTATGGCACCCTTACCTGGTCACAAAGAGATGGTTAACAAGTGAATTTGCCTGTTTCATGTTAAAGTGAATGTATTTCTTGGACCATCTAATCATATATACCCTTCAATTTTTCCTGCACCACTCAATCTCTCTAGGGAGAATAAGCTAATCAGCCATATCACACTGTATTTATTATTTTGGAGAGGCATGCAGGGGTTGAGACTGTTACTTGATTGAAAACAGGGACAGAGAATACTATTGGCGGGGGATCTCCTCCTCCATACAAGATGACATGGGGCATGAATACCCCACGAAGAGTCCATGGCTGGAGTATAATGTGGTGGTTTTCCACCTGACACTTTCATTAGGGTTACAGCTTTACACCATTATGCTGAAATTAATGAATGAATAAGTACTCATGATGTCAATAAGTTTTATTCTAGTCTTTCCATGTTATTTCTGCCTCTGGTAGCAAATTTTGTGTTAAAGAAATAATGCTCAGGAAGACATTAACTTTGTTTACTGAAGTATAGCTGCATATACAACCAGTGCCCTCATGGAATTTATCCAAAGCTGACTCACAGTTGGTAAAAACTGAGTATTTGCATCTCTCCTCATATTGTACATAAACACACATACACACCTCTGAAGAAGAAACCTTCTTCTCAACTGGTTCTGAACGTGCAGGACACCTGATATCAAATCATGTAATTTTTACCCTCAGTCTGAAGAGGTTTGGTCCTTTGCACATCTCAGAGTACATTTTGCTCCTTTGTAATTTTCCCCACTGCTTTTCAAATTCTGGCTCTATTAGGGGAAATGGTAATTTTGCAATCACCAAAACTAAGGGTCTTTGTGCACTACACTGTTATAGTTCTATTATTCCACTTTCAACATCCTGTGGAATTCTGGGGTTTGTAGTTTACAGAGGCCAAAGAGCTCTCTTGCTGAGAATTCTAAATGCCTCTCCCTAAACTGCAAACCCCAGGATTCCATAGGATGTTGAAAATGGAATAACAACACCAGAACAGTGTAGTGTGGAAAGGCCCTAAATTTGACAGAGAAAACTGTAGTGCTAGAGTCATTCTACACAGGTATGCAGAAAATACAATTTGGACTGAAAGGTATTTTTTTCTACTTTAACTTTAAAGATGTTTGAAAAAGGAGGAAGGTATCAAAACTTTATATGGTGTTGAATCCACAGTGGTGCTTTGCCAAATTCCTGTGCACACCGGGAAGAGGTTCATGACTCTTACTCTCCTCTGTAGTTCTCTAAAAAGCTGCTTCAGGAGACTGTGAGAGCCACCAGAGTCATATCAGAGGTAGTGTTAAGATCAATTAACTTCTACTAGGTTCCAGGACTTTTCATGAAAGGAAGAGCTCTTCTGCTCATAGTTGCTTTGGATCCAACCCAACAAGAACTAGCCTCCAACATTCTTACTTTGCACATGAAGGAAACAATCCTGTCTGCCCATACCTGGGAATAAGTCCTAATGAACTCATGGGGCTTTGAGCACACACACATGAGATTGTGTTTATTTCCAGATAGTGCTGAAATGAATAAGAACTATATACGAGTAAAGAAATAATAACCATCCACTATAAATTGCAATAATTTCAGAAGAATCCTGAAATGGCAAGCATCAGATTAACTATACAGTGAAAACACAAGGCTACTTTTCATATCTAGCTTTTAACATCTATATGCTTTAATGTAGTGTCCACTGATACTCCTTCTTTTCACACAGCAGTATCTTATTTATGGCACTTCTACAGCTTAACATAATCATGAGCACTTATAACTACACAAGCCAAAGACCCATTCAAACAGGTCCCAGTAACCATTATGAATCTTTCTGGTTCCCCATTTCTCATGCTTTGCTTAAGCTCAAAAGAAAGTTACCACACACCACTGTTGCAACTATAGGGTTTAGAAAAGGCCATCATGTACAAATAAACCCTGTTAATAAAGACTAGGTACTTCTGGAAATAAACAAAAATCTGTCTATCTATATCATGTTGAAGTAGCACCTGTAAACCATCAGTTTTAATATATCTGCCCCTAGATTTTAGAATAAGTGTTTCCCCTCTCTTCATGACATTCTGAAGGATGAATGTATCAGGAGAATTTCTTTTCATTGAATGACTGTTGAAATTAATAAGATGCATTATTTAGAGAAGTTAGGCAATTGATCACATGGAACCCAGTGGATCAAAGAACACACACGAGTTTTATTTTGCAACTACCTTAGAAGCAATGCTAAAAGCAAGTTTGACCCCTGCAAACTGCTCTGTAGACTGTGGTCTAGTTTTGGAGTCCGGATTCAAGCTGTTGTTTCCTCTGAGCAGGATTAAGCATAAAGCTGCCATACTGCTGGCATGTAGCAGCCTGGCACCAGAGTCCCAAAGGTTGTTCCAAGAGAGAGAGAAACTAAAGCATGCATTGTCTTTGTATAACCACACTGTTTCCCATGCCTGCTAAGGTGGGAATGATCACCCACTATAAATAAGTCCTGGACAAAAGCAAAACAACGAAACATGTACTGGCTGTGGTTTAAGCACATGAAAAACAACATTTCATGAACGAGTGAAGATGCTGCATGGACGCCAGGACCTCCTTTCTTTTACTTTCATCAGAAAGAAAAGAAACAAGAGACAGATGAAGCTAGCCAAAAGTGTTGGTTTTTGGTCATGCATGCATATATCAACTGCAGAGCTTGGAAGGAGTTACAGTAGGACCCCCCATCCACGGATTCATTATCTGCTGATTCAGTTATCTGCGGTTAGCCACCATCAGGCCAACCACAGATAACTGGGCCCAGAGCCGTCTGCAGGAGCAGAGCGAGGGGCGTGGGATCGCACCCCTCTCTCACTCCCATCGCCCTACCTGGACCTGATCCCAGCGGCGGGCTGCAGGAAAAGAGCAGAAAGCATGGGATCACACCCCTTGCCAACTCCCATTGCCTGCCCTGGGCCGGATTCCGGTGGTGGGAAAAGAGCGGGGACTGCAGGATTGTGCCCCTCACCATCGCCCACCCTGGCCCTGATCCTGGCGGCAGGAAAAGAGTGGGGAGCACAGGATCACGCTCCTCGTCAACTCCCGTCACCTCCCCCTTGCCAACTCCCGTTGCTCGTCCCGGTGGATCTGCTCTTTTCCCACTTGCCGCTGCAGCGATCGGGCTGGGGCTGGCAGCGGGACAGGGCGTTTCCTGTATCCATGGATTCCAGTATCTGTGGGGGGGCGGAACCAATCCCCCACGGATACGGGGGTCCTAGTGTAGTTGCAAATAGCCAGTGAGTTGCAGTAGTTCCTTTTGCTGTAACAAAGGTATGACTAGGCTATGTTTGTAGCACAAGAAGGTATGTAACTAATGTGGCCAGTAGCTTCCAGCCTTCTTATTTTTAAAAGGAAATGAAAATAGCTTTTATTCATCTGAGAAATGGGAAAGGAGTTACCTGAGGTTGCTATTTTGAGAGGCCCTGCAACTGTTAACAACTATTTACTTTTTGCAAAGTAATATTCCTTTTGTAAAATAATATACCTTCAAATGTCTTGCTATAAATGCAAACCAAGTAGACAGAAAACACAAAAGAAGCCTAAATAAAGAACTTAAAGGAAAGCAACGCTCCCATTTTTCAGAGGAGAGAAGGACTGTCAGAATTTTTTAAGGTAAGAAAATGAAGGGAGAAAAGAGTGGCTCTGTTAAAGGCCAGTATAACCAGTGTGATTTAGTGGCTTGAACATTGGACTACAACCCTGGAGACCAGGATTTGATTCCTATGGAAACTCACTTTGGGCACATAATATATGCTCAGCCACAGAAAAATCCTTGAGAGGTTCGTCTTAGGATCACCATAAGTCAGAAATGCTTTGAAGGCATACAACAACAACAACAACAACAACAATATGAATAAAATCTGAAGTAAAATGTGCTTGTACACTGCCCCCACCACCACTTTCACTGCTTTTCTACTCAAAAAATAAGCCATAGTAGGCAGAAGAAGCTATGCGTTGACCACAAGTCTGTATGTTATCCTTATCTGAGGGGAACACTATATTACCCAGTGACAGATATTTGAGCCACATACGCTCACACAATTAAGATATTTCCACAAACCAAATAAAGTATGGAGATAGCCTGACATTCCACTTACCAGGAAGGTGATAAATTCTGGCAACGGAGCATTTTTACCCCATTTCTCAAAATAAGCATTATGACGTCTATTGACAACAGTACTTCAACACAGAACAAACCAAGGCACAGATGGGGCTGCTTGCTAGGCAGTGTGACTTTTTATTTCACACAAGGTAGCCACAGACAAGTGCTAAGGGGCTTACAGCATCAGCCAGAAACACATCCTGTTTTCAGATAAGCCATCTGTACACATGACTTTTCTCTTCATATGCTTAAAAAGAATGCATGTCATACTCGCTCGTACTAGCCATAAGGTTTAGCCAAAAGGGAGAACTGAGCTATGGCTACAGCATTATGTAAATAGCTACAGCATTATGTAAACAACTGTTTCCATTCTTATGACTTCCAGTTTATCATAAACAAACTATCCTTTATATACACAGGAACAACAGTACAGCTAACACCTACATCAAGGACAGAAAACAAAACAAAGCCTCTTGCACGAGAAAAAATGAGGGAAATTCTACAGAACAAAACCTGGTTCATTTGAGCAGTACAAAAACAAATGTCTCAAAGACATATGGTGATCAGCTGAAACGATCATCTATTCCACTGTACACATGCTGTCAGACAACATAATGACCACAATTCAGAGGACAAAATGGCAAGGACACAAAACTCATCTACAATTCTAGTGCCCCAACAGCTGAAGCAATACTCATTAAAGGTGAGAAATGCATCACAAACAACTGCAACAGGATTGCAATTATTTTCAAAGAGAGGCACTTTCTTTAATGCAGTCCATGTTATATAAGGTGTAGGCATCCCATACACCAAGGTTGGTAATATGTAGTCCGCTAGGTGTTGCCACACTGCAACGTCCTTCAGTCCTAGCCAGCATAATTACTGGAGAGCAGCGTCCTGTTACCACCGTGAACTGGCCTGGCCTTTGGTAACCTTAGATATCATTTTGATATCATAATTCGGCCCTGCTCTGCCACCAGCCAAGTGTTTGTGAGACCACCGAACAAGCGTGAAGCTAGGCATGGCTATTAACTGCTGAGTCATATCTGTTTACACCTAAGCAAGCCAGAAACTGCCAGATCTGCTTTAGGGGACCTCCTGAAACAAACACCGTCATTATTAAAACAAAGAGACCTCTGCCCCGAGAGGGCACCCTGGCGAGCTGAGTGCTTAACTGCCAAGCTAGCCGCATCTACATACTGGCCATACTATTGTCAATTCGGACCACAACTCAATCATGTAACTTCTGACCTTTTGGAGACATAGTCTCCAGCCCAAAACTCATTGTTTTTGCCCAAGACCAGACTAGCCTAGGGTCATGCCTTCCCTTAATAACCCCCCCCCAGTTCCGAGAGCTCTTCAGACTGCTCAACTGACTTGTGTTCGGATCGCTCCGAAGTGCTATCCTGTCTTGCCGCCGCTTCATTCTGCGAGCTCCCTTCGGCCGCCGCGCCGGGTTTCCTTCTCTCCAATTGGCTTTCTTCAGGACAACTAGAAAGGTGGCGTATCACCCATTCCCCAAAACTCTCTTTCTACTTCTTATTTAGTAGTGAGGCTGTGTTTTCTTAATAATTGTTTAATAAATATTGTTGTTAGTTTGAACTATCTGTCTGCTCACTGACCCGATGCTGTATATATTGGGTGCAAGATTCCCACTAAGTTACCCTGCCTCTTGTTAGCCAAGAAAGTGCTCCTGTTAATTTCCCCATCTTTGTTTGGTTTGTTTGGTTATTTGGGTACCCCTCCCGGGACCCCCAAGTCACAGGGTAACAGTCCTCCAGACATTCTTGCAGTCCAAGAACATCTGGAGGATCACAAATCAAGTGACCATATATTGTCAAATGTGCAGGATACTAAACAGATGCATTCTAGAATATAAGAAGGTGGGAGATTAAGTCTTTACCACAGGATGCTGAAAATAACACCAACCTTCCTGAAGAAGTACACATTCTCATTCCTTAGAAAAGCAGGTTAGCAATTTGGGAGCGGGGCAATTCAACCAAATCAAACTCCTATTCAAGGGTGGAACATACATATATCCATTTAAATAAAAAAGTAACTTATGGTTAATACGTGAGGTTTTGATGATTAAAGCACAAATGAAACACTGACCTACTACAGCTTAGAGACTTTAATACAATTCTTTCAGGCAACACATTTCTCTCTGCCTCAGAATTGCAGATTGACAGAAGCAAAGAAAGAAACATTCTAGTACTATGGAATATTTTGAAGCCACAGACCACCATTGTTTTGGAAGAAACAGAGCATGTATTCAGCCCTCTACTTCATCTCATCCACATAAATACATGGAAAGCCTTGTAAGCAAAGCAAGATTCAGCAAGAGGTTGATGAAGCACATTAGCCAGACAAAATGGAAGTGTTGCATATAAAGCAGCAGAGGCATCTGGATGGAAATTATAAGCATTACATTTTGACTTAATGCACATCTTCCTGTCATCTCGCATTTCATTCATTTAAAATCATTTATATTCTGTTTTATATACCAATGATTCCCAAAATTTGGTCCTCCAGAAGTTTTGGGCTTCAGCTCCCAGATGTCACACAAAGCTTAGACAACAGTCAGGAATTCTGGGAGCTGAAGTCCAACACATCTGGAGGACCAAAGTTTGGGAGCCAGTGTTCTATACCTAATCCAAGTGATATGCACCAAAAATAATGAAAAATATGAGATACTTTGCCGGCATTGCATTCTGAAAGATAGTACATGAAATGGAAGAAGTTTAATACCACTATCACACTAAATCTGACTGTTAGTCCCAGCTAGAGTAGAAACACTGAATCAATGCAATTTATTTAAATGTTGCATTAGATTCAGCCTTGATTCAATAGGTCTCCTCTAGCTGTGACTTGGATTTAGATCATAGCAATGACAAGGTTAACATGTACAATAAGTGTGTGTGTGTGTGTGTGTGTGTATACATACACACACACACACACACACACACACACACATATATATATATATATAAACCAGTTAATAGGGCTTTTTCAACAGTATTTAAAAGGTTACAGCTATACCCATAGTCCAAAGAATGGTAGGCCAAACACATCTTTACAACACAATGCATGCTTTGCACTAGAATGTGCACAAAACACCAAGACAGTTTTTTTTTAAAAAAAACATACTTTAAGCCAAGCAGTTATAAATCCTTTGCGCACATGCCAATGCAGAAGCTGCTCAAGCAGGTTTAGTGCCACAACCCAGAGTGGCAATCTCCACATCTGCACAGCGCCTAGCTGCAGCTGCTTTTGAAAAGCTGACACTAAATAGGGAAAGGCTGACAAGCAAGGGAAGGCTAACAAATGTTTCCGCTGCCTGAGTCAATTTAGGGGATCTAGTTAAGTTGGAAATTGGTCTGAAAGGTCATTTCCTTCTTGTAACACTCCTAAGAACAACTCTGTGCCTGCTTAAGGTCTGTTGAGCCCCCTCCCTCACTTTCTAGTAATGGGCTTTCATACTCATTACAAGTTCGGAGTCCGCTGCTTGAGTTACCAAATTTTCACATTTACTTCTTTATGAAACTACTTCTTTCTGTTTTGCCACTGCTATAATTTAACTTTCTGCACAATTTTTCCCCCAGAAAGAGTTTCAAGAGAATTAAGTAGTTACATTGTCTTCAACATTATCAGGCATTAAGTATGAAAAACTAGAATTACTGAGTATGTCCTGTCACTCATGAAGATTTGAACAAGACAGCACAGAGTGAAAACAGAAACCTGAATATTTTGAAGGTGTAAAAAACTTGCAACGCATCATTTTTATAAATGGAATACCTTATGCTTTCGGGTATTTTGTTCAGTCTTAAATAGGGAAACTCCTGGTTTCATATTATTAGGAGACTTCAGGTGAAACATAGGCATAGCTGAGTTAAACAATATAAACCTTCATTAAGAGTTACAGAGTTTTTAAAAATCCCACATTCTAGTGACTACTTTCATCAATCTTCCCCTCTGCATTTTCTTTTTGTACTGTGTACACATCAAAGGATTTGCTCCAAATGACTTGCTGTTCCACACAAAGCTACTGAGACTCCATAAATATTCAAAACAAGCATAGATGCTGTCATTAAATGAACCAACTAGTCAAACACCAGGAAAAACAATAGAGGCAATTCACAGAAATAATAAGGAAGAGCCTGAAACCTGACGAGCCTGAAACCTGACTTTACATATCGAAAACTTAAGAAATTCAAAGCACAGTGACACAAAATCTTAGCTACTGAACTTAAACTCACCTAAATTAGGAATTTACTGGTCAGACTCTGGATGAGAAACTATCAAGGAAAACATAAAAATATCAGTGCTGTGCAGATACAGTGCTATCTCCAAGGAGACCACCAGCAACATAATAATGAGACTCCAGTGACCAACAACTGTGATGTATCCTTTCTCCTCCTTCAAAAATATAGGTGGCCTTTTATCTCTTGTTCTTCATTTACTGAACCACTGTTTTACCCCACCCTTCAACTGAAAAGACTTCTTTCCTCCCCTCCTCTGCAAATGTCAGACAGAAACATGAACTCCATACTCTGAGCAAACTACAAATAAGAGTTTGAGAAATCTTGCCAGACTGGAGTAAAACTTCTAGCAGGCAGCTGTTTATTGAGAATGTGAAGGATTCTTAGGAAGAAACAAACAAATAAACAAATAAACAACCACCAAAACAGAAACAACTGCTGAACTTCCTATATATTTCATGCACCATTTTCCAGAGGCAAGAAAAGTTCAGATTAGTAAATGAAATATGGATGTTTATCTAGGAGATACCAAGTTTAACTTTTCACAAGACGTTTACCCAGTTTGTCTTTAGTCAGTGCACAAGGGACAGTTTACCTGTTATCTGCTGCTGTGCACCAATGTTATGTATGACACTGATCTAATACTACTGAATGCTATTACCCACTACTGTGCAAAAAGCCAAATCCTGAGCATAGTCCTGATCTTGAATTTTAGCAGTGTCAGTGAAATCCCACCCTGTTTTCTGGTACAATTTCTTAAATCATGGTACTTGAGTTTGTTCATTCATTTGATCAGAATAATTTTAATAAATGATATACATGTGAAGCACCAATATTCTAAGACAGTGGTTCCCAAACTTTGGGCCTCCAGACGTTTTGGACTTCAGCTCCCAGAATTCCTAACTGCTGGCCAAACTGACTGAGGCTTCTGGAAGATGAAGTCTCAAAACCTGGAGGACCAAAGTTTGGGAACTACTATTCTAAAATAAGCAAACTTGACTTTTACAGTGTTTGTGCCAGAGCACAAACCTTCTATGATACACCAACTGTTTCCACTGAAAAATATCTACATACCCATCAAAATGTAACAGTTTGAACACTGGACTACAGCTCTGGAAACCAGGGTTCAAATCCCCACTCAGCCATAGAAACCGCTGGGTGACCTTGGGCAACTCACACGCTTTTAGCCCCAGAGGAAGGCAAAGGCAAATCCCTTCTGAACAAATCTCGTCAAGAAAATCCTGTAACAGATTCACTTTCAAGTCTCCATAGGTTAGGAACAACCTGAAGTCACACAAATACAAAGAAATATATACACATACAAACTAATCCAAATTAAAGAGGAGACCTCTACTGCTAATTTCTAAAATATTAGAAGAAGGTTTATTAAATATGAACAAGAAATGCTTGCATGGAGACTAAACTGCTGTACAAAAATATGTTAACAGGAATTATCCTTTCCTAAAAAAACAAAAACCAAACCAAACCAAAATTTTGGGGTGCTTGTACTTAATACACGAAGAAAAGTGGGGAATGATTGAAATCACATTTCTGTAACACTTGAATAGCAGAGGAGAGTCTGAAACATGCACCTGAAAAAGCAAGGTGTCTCACTGAACATGTGTTTGCATGTCACTGCACTACAAGTGTGTACTTTAGTTTTCTTAGTAGCCTCTCCCATATATTCATCTCAAGGCTGAAATATGGTAGAGTAAAATGACTATCTTGTCTGAAATGATTGAAAGACAAAATTTTGACAGAAACAGAAAATATATGCAACTTAAAAAGGCCAGAGGAAAGAATTAGTTTTAGACTAGTGCAGGTTTAAACGAATATAGTTTTTAAAAAAACAAAACAAAAAACACTCAGACACCTCAATTCCACCTGAGCTCTGTAGTTTCTGTGTCTCTCAAACTAGCATAAAAATAGAGAAATCGCCTGAACTGTCTTTTCAATTCCCAGTTACAACTATATGCTAATCTCCTGGCCAGCCAAATGGCTGGTACATTCCAAGAAATATAAACTGGGTTCCAGATGGCTGTTGCTTAGCAGCAGCCCACATACTTGGTTGCTTAGGGAACAGGTTCCTCACATTCTCATTCGGCAGCTGTCTCCTGGAACTACTACTCCAGTCTGGGGAGATTTCTATTATTCTGATACAAACTGAGGCAACAATCTCAGAACAAGCTGCTGACTAAAAACTGCAGCAAATCAAGGACGAGGGATTCCAATTGTCCCTTGTGACCTTAAAATGAGTTCAAAGCTCTGAGGGGTATGTTCCATTTCATGTTACTAAAAATTAAGAGACAAAGAAAACAGTGAAGCAATGTTGTTCAATTATATGTACTTGAAACAAGTTTGAATGTGTGAGACCCTTTTGTACTTGTAACAATACACCACTTATTAAAATAAAACAGAAACATGGGCCTGTAGGCTGTGCCTACAGACCCTTTAGGACTACAGTCCTCCCTCCACATTCGTAGGTTTGACCTTTGCAAATCTGATTATTTGCAAGGCATGTGCTTGCCTTTTTCCCACATTCTCCTCCTGCCATTCCCCTGCAATCCTCACTCCAGGCTTGTGAGGTTTGTTCAAAATGGACATCTTTATTTTTGGGTGAACAAAGCACCCCTACACTGCTGGAGGTGTGTCCTCTCTGCCATGCGGCTGCACATTCTGCTGTGTAATGCCTGCTGAGTGGTCAGGTGCTCTCTTTGCTCTTCCCCCTCCCCTTTGGAAGGAATCTTCTTTCTCAAAATGGTGAATGGAAGTAGCTAGAATGCCAGAACTCTGCACTCCATTCTTCTCCATCTGAGGGGAAAGTACCAGTAAGCCCTTTATCTTGTCCCCCCCGAGCACTGGGGCCAGAGAAAAAGGGAATGAGAGGGGAGAGCTCCAGAGGGGAATGGAAGGGGGATTGCAGGGGGGAATTATTTGGTTTTTTTTTTCACTTTCATGAGGGTTCTGCACCCCAAACTCTTGTGAATGTGGAGGGGCCACTGTACAACATGTCCAAGGTGTAGAAGTATCAACATTAGGAGATTCACAAGAGCAGAGACAAATATTCCCAGGATTGTTTGGCAGTAAGATTTGTAAAGTTATATCATATTGATTTTCATGGATCTTCAACAACAACCGTCATTACTCCACAACAGTGAAACTGCTGATCCAGTGCAAGTGCTACAGTATTGGCAACAGTGCCTCTTCCTATTTCTGTTACTAGACAAAGCAACAACAAATGACATAATAGCTTGCAGCCCTTTCTTCACATCCAAGACCTACCTCTCCTTCTGTTTACCACACTCCATGCTGGATTTCTGGAGAACAGTTAAACATGCAACATACTGAACTGGCCGTGATTCTCAGACACAGAAGTGAACTAGTAAAGGGAAAGAATACAAAACACAAATTCTATTCACCAAGTCCTGTGTGTCCTGCTTTTAATGTAACCTCTACATACATATTCCACAACAGTGGTAACACATATGCTTTTTTGAATTCAAGAGATCACCTCTCAGCACTGAGCATCACATTAAGTTGAAGAAGCAAGTGAAAAATTAGACTGGGCCCCACGTCAGTTCACAAACCCCTTCCCACTATTCCACTGGTTTTACAATTTTATATACAGAAGATGCAAGGTTGAGATCTTAGTACAATACTATTAACAGTTGGTCAAAGGATTTTCTGTGTACAAAGACTACAATTCAAGCAACATTTTTTTAAAAAACCAATCTCCGTCAAAGTATTTCACACAAGAACTAAGCTTCATATTTCTGTGTCTACTAAAATCTTTTGTTCTATTGTATCACTCTAGGCTCTAGGGTACCACAAAATTGGAATTTTGGAAAAGCCTCAGCGAGAATAAAAGGAAACAATAATAATTTCATTTTAATAACTTATTAATAGCATTATAATAACTTATAACTTCAGACAATGGTTATGTTAATCATTTTAAAAAATTAAGCTGCAATTGTATACACAACCTGGAATTAGTCTCAATGAATTTAAAGTAATTTAATTCTGAGTAAATATGTCTAGGACTGTGCTGTCATATGCATCTGTTCTCTCTCAGATAATTAGCTTGCTTCCAATTTCAGTTTAGAAGCAAAAACCACTGTCAGTGAAGTGAGAAATAAAGAGACCTGGAAGAAAAAGTCTCTGTGCTGCAATGATTAGGTAAAGCAGACTAGAAAGTAATCTCATTGACACTGCTTGAATCACTGAACACTGTCGTTCAACACACACTCTCCTTTGATATCTTTTGAGACAGTGGTGGTATGAAAGGAAATCTGAGAAAGACATAGAGAAAAGCTCACTCTACTTCCTTCCATACACACATGTGGAAGAATGGAAAGGTATTCATTTCTAATCAGCTGGGAAGACACAAAGGACTGCAAAATTTTTTAAACATTACAACCAGGTACTATTAAACACTTGACAATGTTCTTTTTTAAACTGAGTTAAAAGTTATTCTTTATGAATGGAACCAAATGGCCACAATTTCATCAAGCTGAAGAACAAGTTTTCAAATCCATAAAGAATTCCAAGGGTTTGCTTTTCTGTTCCTATAAACAATCACAATGGCCAAGCAGATTTTTTTTAAATCAAGACTAAATCTGTTATTATTGCGCTTCATTTTTTTAGCAGTTTAATAATTATTTTTATTGAAAATTTATATTGTCAGCAATTAAAAACCACATACAAATCATACAACATACATCCTAAGATTATAAAAAGATTTCTTCTTCATCCAGAAAAAGAAAAAAATCTTTTTCTAATTAAATTCATTATCTGTTTCTCATTTGTTTCTTTCTTTTCTCTGTATTTCCTTATCTTTATTTCCTGTTTTCTCCTCTTTATCTTTCTTCTCTTTTCTTTCTTTTTCTTTATTATTGTTGTGTTTCAAAAGAGTTTCCACTGCTTGGAACAAAAAAAAGTGTATGTTAAACCAATGGGTGATTAACATCTTCCTTCAGAACTTCATGCAAAGACAAAACCAACATACCAGAGAAAAAGCTGGGAGAACTTCCCATTAAACATTTTCCATTTTCAAGGATTGTATTAGCACTTGAAAACAGTATTTCCCATGTGAAGTCTGAAGTGTACCATTCCATTTTATTGCCCCAGAATTTTCCCCAATTCATTTCACTGGTTGTGCAAAAGAAACTTTGGTTACTCCAATCCAAGAGCAAGACCCTCTTTGCCTTTTTTTTTTGGTGATGGGAAATCATGGCTAGACGCTTGACTACAAAAGCTCTGGAAATGCAAAGGAGCAAGAAGTGGTCTGTGCCAGTGTGGTGTAGTGGCATGTGCACTGGATTGTGATCCTGGGACTAAGGTTTGATTCCCTGCTCAGCCATGAAAACCTACTGGCTGACCTTGGACATGTCACTCTCTCTCAGCCCCCAGAAAACCTCATGATGAGGTTCACCTTAGGGTCGCCCTAAGTCAGAAATGCCTTGAAGGCACACAATGACAACAACAAGAGGAAGCTGTCTCCTCTTCCTTCTGTAAATACAGAAACAATGTGGTTTTGAGGGCATGAGGCAGGTTTCATTGCAGTGATGTTGACAAAGATATGCTCTGCTACTATTTCATGAATGGATTACAGCAAATACTGATATTACAGATGTGGCAAAATTTGAATCTGCTTTAAGTAGTTATGTTAAATTGGGACTGAGTATTGCGTTAAAGGAGAACGAGCAAATTAAGCTAAAATGTTGTAGAACTTAATTTTTTCCCCTACAAAAAGGTGCAGGAATAGCTAGTCCTACACTATAGGTGGAAAGCTCTCACCCAAGAACAGGTGCTTATGACTAATGTTTGGTAAGTTGTCTAATGAGTTCAGAACTTTGTCTGACATCTTCCATTCATTTTTAGGTCTCATGTGATAATAAAAAACTGTACTTACATGAGATGAAGCAAATAAGATCACAGTGAATGTCTGTACGGTGTTTTGGGGACTGGGCAAGTAAGAAGTATTTTTACTTTTACATTTTTATTTACAACATATACAACACATACATTTACAATATTATTTATAATTCCCTTTAATTTAAGATATTAGTTAGCATATAAACTCTAGATCTGAACACAAAGCAATATTTCAAAGAGCTCTGCCAGAGGGACAATATCCTAAAAGTGTCCTTGAAAATGAAACCATGCATCAGCTAATCTTAGGTCAAATTTGATCTTTTTCAAAACACAAATACAGGAAATACTTTTCCCAAAGCAATGTGAAGCATGCATATAAGTTAGAGGAAATGAGACTTAGACTAGGGATTGTTTCATATGTGGGAAGACAGTGGGCATGATTCATATAAACAACTTTTTATCAGTTCCTTCCTCCCACTCTGGGCAGAGAAATTTCACTTATTTAGAAAAAAAAAATACAAGAGGATTTTATCAAGTTCACTATTAGGGAGGCCTATCTAAAGCGATAAGTTTCAATTTGAATTCACCAACTGCCTACCTTCTGTTCTGCTCCTTTCTATGCTGTGTTTAAGGCAGGTTAAAAGTAAAAGCATTGGTATTTTTGTTGTTGCTTTTGTGTGCCTTCAAGTCATCTTCAGCAGGAATAAAATCTATTCCAGGGGCTTTACCCCCTTTAAACTGATGAATTTTTTTGATAACTTCCTCCTTAGAAACAGGATTCCAAGAGGGGAGGGAGGAGACAGTGATGTCCTGAATATTGACAAGGACTAATTGGGTAAAAATTGAATCAGTAAAGATGGATCTGAAATGGTCCTCCCAGACTTGGGCTGGAATAACACAGCTAGGAGCTTGAGAGTTAGAACATAAGGCACCTGACACAATATGCCAGAACGTTTTGAATCATTATTCAGGGAGGCAGTTAACATCAGGGACCAGAAGTTGCATTCAAATTGGAGTCTTTTTTGGGCTAATAAGGTCTTATATTCTTTTTTTAGTTGGAAATAGCTTGCAGGGAAGTTGTTAGAGCCAGATTTCCTATATAGTCATTTTCAACTTATGGTGACTCTATGGTAAATCTATCTGGGGTTTTCTGGGGCTAAAAGTGTGTGACATGTCCCAAGAGGGTTTACTGGTGAGGCATGTCAAAAGCAAATGCTAGAACTACAGATTTCTTTTGGGGGCAGGGGGAGGAATACTGTGGCATGTGTTCCAGTAAAGCAAGGGGGAAGATTTACAGGAGACTAGAACATCTCATGTGTTCACAGGAAACTTCAATACTTAACAGAAAGAGGCCTGTGACAAGATTTCCGTATTAAAAAAAGAAGCCAAACTGGTGCAGGTGGGGGGAGCTGTACACAATCACAGGAGTAGGGTCCCATAATTGATCAGTACCATAGCATTGATGGAACCTTTTTAAAACCTCTCGTCCATGACATTTTCTTTTAATACAAGTAAGAAAAAGGCTAATGGAACCTTAAAGATCAACATACTACATTTGGCATAAGCTTAATAAAGATCTTTAAACACTGATGATTATATTAACCATTGCTATTAACAAACAGTTGTTGGAAGAGTGTGTGTGGTGTAGAGGTTTGAGCTCTAGATTATGACTCTGGAGACCAAGGTTCAATTTCCTGCTCTCAGCCCCAGAAAACCCCTATGATAGGTTTGCCTTAGGGTCAAGGTAAGTTAGAAACAACTTGAAGGCACACAACAATAACAAAGTTGGCAAACATACCTCCCAATTCATTTCTAAATGATCACTGTAAACAAATGGCAGCCTCTCAATTACCATTCAGTCACAAATACAGTAACGATAATCTATGTTTGTACCTTCAAATATCAACTCCTTTTCATTCACCTCCTCTACAACCATATAAACATATCTATTTACTGGAGTAGTATTCTTAGGTAGCTGATGAAGTAAGTTGGACTCTATGAATGCCCATGCCAATGTGCAACAAGTTTGTTGTTCTTGCTATGGCAGGCTGACATAGTCTCTACACATTGCTGCTCTTGTATAAGCCAAAAGAAACTTTAAGCAGAAGGGTATGGACCTGTATGTTGTCCCCCAAAGGGCCACCAGCGGGTAGGGGCCAAATAATCTAGATTAAGAAAACAGTACAAGGAAGAAGATTAAAACCATTCTGTAGCATCACAGCCTCAATACTTGTACATGCATGGCTGGTTTGACTTAACAGTAGAGCGGGTCACACATCTCCTCCTAGTTTGATCTATCAGATGAACAGACAAAACAAACACTGACTATTTGTAGCAATCCTGCCTCAGATCCTGAGAACAGTATGAAGCAATCCTTTCAACATTCAGCTAGATTACACATATTGGGATGTAGAGTGTTCCACACCAGACCAGAATAACAGGAAAGCAAAGTGATTCTGTCAAGTTGCTGCCAAAGTAAATTGCTATGAACCCATATGTATAAGCTTATCACCTGCCTCAGTTACGTCTGTTACCAAGATAGCTTCAAAATCACACAAGCCCATGTTTCTGTCCCATCTATCTACAACATGCATCTGTCTGCTACTAATGAAGCGGGATGTGAAACCACTGTGACATTGTTTCAGTCAAAAAGATTAGACATGAATGTATGATCAGGAACCTCAGCTCCCATGACACTCCTAGACGGACACTCAGAAGTCACTGGTATGGATTATAGAACCCATTACAGCTCTTTTTTTTTTGCACTCCACGGATATGAAAAAAAGTACCCGAGGTGGGAGAATATGGTACCTGTTGACAAGTATTCCACTACAGTGAAACAAATTCAGTTACAGCCCAATTTTATGTTCCTTCCAGCTTTGTGACAAAAAGGCCCCAATAATCCATGGAGAGGGAGGGAAGAATCTTTTTCTACTTACTTCTCCAGTTTCCAGAGTAGGAAGAATTACATATGCCACTGTTTTTATAGCCACAATACCTCATCTTTTACAATACACTGCAAGTCAAGTCACATTAATGTCTGTGACCTCACTACATTACGCAGGTCTTGGCAGAGAGTCCAACTCATGTGAGTAAACATTCTGGCTTTAAAATACATCTACACAAATACTACTGAAAAGAAAGAAATTGGAAGTGTTTTCACTGTGCCCTATACCCTTCTAACAAGTGAAAATAAAAGCTCAGCACGTCTACTACTTTTCTATACAGAGGCCAAAGTCAATTGTGTATCAAACGCTGTCACTAGAACACAGACACCATGAGTTCATGAACAAATGTTTGTTAAAAGGGCTTCAATAAAATCAGCAAAAAACTTTAGTGATTTTTGAGCCTCCCTATCACTTTCAAAAACTACATCTTCAAAAACTGGAGAACAAATAATATTTGTCTATCCAGGCATGCAGTTCAGACATCTCCCCACAACCAAAATTGTAGAAGCTCTAACTTCAGTAAAAGTACTGCAGTTCAGCCTACTATATATAATTTTATTGAACTGTTCTTCAGTTACTCAAGTCAAAAGTGAGCTGATGCCTGGTTGCAAAATCAGATTCCTTCTGTCCTATTCTTTCTGTGACACCACAAGACTGTGACATCACAAATGGTTTCTGTGGCAACTGGTGGTTCCAGGACTGAATCAGTTGAACAGGAGGTGGCCAATTAGAGAGCAGGGAACAAGCTTTATGGACATGTGACAGATCTTGTAACTGGCAGGAATAGGAAAGCAAATTACAGAGAGTACAGATAGCTTAATGAGCTCAGCTAAATGGGTTTCAGCAATTCCTGCTATTTTTAGACTTGCCCAAGTGTATCTCAGAAAACAAAAATATTCCATAAATGAAATGGTAACAATTTTAAATACATAAAGTAGAAAGACATGTTTGCTCATGGTACATCCACATCCACATGTATGTACACACATACACAGAGAACATACTTGTCTAGGAGGGGAAAAAAACCATTTACTTTTCTGTGTTGGATACAAAAATTCTGGATTTCAAATATTTTTATTTTTTTAAAAGAGACTTAAAAATCTCTTCCATTTATTTTCAAATTTTCTTTTGCTGTTTGGATGCGAAAAGAATTTAAACAACAGTAAGCCTAAAATATTCATCTATGAACTTCCAATGCAGCTAGCTGGCTGGTAGCACTTCAAGAAGTCCAAGCAGCATTCCTTTGTACATAGAAAGATGCCTGGGCCCTCTCTCCAGCACTATACAAAGACCCAAGAACCAGCAAAAAAGCCACAGCAGTAGAATAGCCTGTGACGTATTCAAGGCAAGATGACTAGCGGTAGGCGACAGGAAGGACAAGAGAAATAGTAAGTCTGTCAGGTAAGAACAGGAATATGCTGTTGAGGAGACATAAAGATGATAAACCATTTATCTGCCTGTAAATCAAAATACTGAAATATCTGTATGGAAATACGGACCCAAACAAGAAACAACCTCGGGGGCTAACTATTCCTCTGACTCTTAATTTTAATACATGCCACTGTTCAAACTACCATGGGATCCATGGATATGTGGAGACTGACAAAGTGAGTATAAGATGGTAATTATTTGAGAAGCACAACTGCAATTTTTCAAAAGCAGCTGTGCAGTGCACATAGATTTAAAACAATGTTGCAACACCCATCAGTGCCATCAATGGGCATTTCTGATACAATACACAGATTTTGCATCTCAGATACATACTGCAACCAGCATTTTGAAATCTGTCTGCTGTACAAGATAGAGTTCACCCTCAATAACTGAAGCCCAGTAAAACACCTAATCAAATAGCACAAAAAGTAAGGGATTTGATATTCCAAGATGTAATGGTAGCTGTCAAGTCAGATGATCTTAAATGAGGGAACAGTCAAATTCAAACTTTAAAACATTTAGCGGTTATCAGTCACGATGGATAGATATTCCTTGCAGTACCAGAAGCAGAATGCTTCTGAATAACTGTTACTGGGGAGCATGAATGGGAGAGCACTATTGCTCTCTCATCTCTCTTGCGGGCTTCCCATGGGTATCTGTTTGGCAGCTGTGAAAAATAGAATAAAACACTAGATGAACCTTGGTCTGATCCGGCACAACTCTTCTTATGTCAAAGAAAGATCAGAAAATGGGAGATGCTCCTGTTGAGTTTCAGTAACTATCCAAAAATTATACCACACGCAAGTAATTATGAAAGTCAAACCCAAAGGGATTGTTCAAGGCTATTGTGAATGTACATAATAACCCTGAGCAATATTAGAAGGGGAAAAAAAAGACTTCACAGTATGCTTAGGCTACAAAGAACATATACTGCTGCTAAAATTGCAATTCAAATTTCAGATTATTTTAAAATTTAGCTACAACGTGATGGGTTCTTACTTAAGTTCTCAACAGTTCCAAAAATAAAGTCTTCATACATTAGTTAAGTAAGCCTTTTGGACAGCAAACTGATCATATGCTGTAGCAATAATTCTTAACCTTTTCTTTATTAGCGACCCCCTGTAAATATAATTTATTCAATATTTAAATTTAGATTTAAATATTCAAATATTTATTTATTAAAAGCTTCTGGAGACTAGGATTCAAATCCCCGCTCAGACAGTAAGTGACCTTGGGCAAGTCACGTTAGCCTCAGAGAAAGGCAAAGGCAAACCCCTATGGACAAATCTCACCAAAAATATCTATGCTAAGTTAACCTTAGAGTTGCCGTAAGTCAGAAGCGACTTGAAGAAACACAACAACAAAGTGTCACTGATAGGGGGAGGTTTCCTTCTAGCCACCTTGTTTCTCTCCTTTGAAAATTGACTTATAGTGACCCAAAGGAAACCTATCATGAAGCTGAGAGATTGTGACTTGCCTGAAGTCACCCAGTGGGTTTCCATGACTGAGTGGAGATTCAAATCCTGGTTTCCAGAGTCATAGTTTGGGCATGCAACCCATTCATCAGGGATGCAGCAGCAGGTGTGTGTGTATGGGTACTGAAACTGCTTCCTCATTAGCAAACGAGTTTGGGCATGCACACACATCTGCTGCTGCATTCCTCAGCACCCACTATTCCTGCCGCTACATCTCTGACAAAAGGGACATAGCAGCAGGTGTGTGTGCACACCCGAACTGCTCCCTCATTTCAAAGGAGTAATTATGTCACCTGCACCCCCTGCCACATCCTGTTGTTGCCACTGCTGTTGGTGCAGCAAAGCTTTCGGGCACCCTGTGAGGGCTCTGCAGATCCCCAGGCATCCCTGGACCCCAGGGTACGAATCAATGCACTACAGCATTCTGCTGAATGACAGGAAACAACTTTCTTGACTTACAAAAAACAGTCTAATTTCAACAGCACCAAACCCAAATGGAAACATTTGCAACAAAAAAGGTTATAGTTATAATAAACCCAATAGAGGATACTTATTCTGCATGCAAAACCTATTTGGTAGTTATTGTAGCCTATACCTTGAAGGTTAACATCATACACCACAGAAAGTGATCAGGCTTAGAGGGCAGCAATTAAAAGAGTGCATAAAAGTGACAGAGGAAAAGCTGAAAGAGAAATAATGCAGCAGGCACAGTGTTAATTATCTTTTTTATGTTCTATCAGGTGATGAGAGGGAAAAAAACTAAAGAAGTGCAGAAACAGTCATCATATTTTATGAGCTATTCAGAATCACTTAATCAAGGGCATAGTAGACTAACAGAAAGAGCAGAAGAAAGCTGTCTCCATACCTGAGGTTTACAAAAATTTAGTTAAAAGCTAACAGTAGGTTTGAAGTGAGCCATCATAACAACACTAGCCCAGTTCTGTCTTTAGATTCAAGAATATCTCAAAGCTCGTTGTGCTAATGAGTTCTGAGATACTGTCACAGACATTAACACCATCACTTCAAATAAAAAGCAGGACTGCGAGAACTGCCAGGATAAAGGTATATCAGAAGACAGTAGCATATCCAGGAAACACCCACAAGGAATTAAAACATTTTTATCACACTATATGTGATACAGGAATCGTATCCCATGATCTATTGTAACTCATCCTTAAGTTTAACACATGTAACTGAAACTGTATTGTTTTTTTAAAACTCTTTTTCTATCCCTACTTCCCAACTTTCACTTGTTGTTTGACTAGAATCAAAAGTTAATTTCTTAGCTCCTTAGGACACGTGACTGTTAATCTTATACCTTTTAAAGTATGAGGCACATTAACAGAGTAACAATAATGGTTACAATGTATGTGTAACTTCCAGACAGCAAGCCCCACTGAACATAGTTCAATACGCCATGCTTACTTCTGAGTAAATATGATAGGTCTATGCTCCCCATCATTTTCTGGAGCCATATAAGCTGGCCAGTGAAAAAGTCAACAGGAAGAAAATCAGTTTGAAATGTGATGCTGGAGAAGAACTCTATGGGTATCAGGCACTGTTAAAAACACAAATGAATGGTTCTGATTGCAAATCAAGCCTTAACCCTCACTAGAAGTGAAGACAATCAAGCCTTAACCCTCACTAGGAATGAAGATGACTAAACTGAGGCCTTTGTACTTTGGACACAGCATGAGTTGATACGTTGTTGTGTGCGTCCAAGTTGTTTCCAACTTATGGAGATCCCAAGGTGAACCAATGACAGAATTTTCTTGGTACGAACTATTGAGAGGGCTTGGCCTTCCTCAGAGGCTGAGAGAATGTGACTTACTCAACTTCACCCTGGGGGTTTCCATTCTGACCAGTGATTCAAGCCCTCTTTTCCAGACTCATAGTCCAACACTCAAATCACTATGCCACGCTGCTCTCCTATCACTGAGATGATATTATTCAATGAAAAGGACAATAATGCTCAGTAAAGTGAAGGTCTACAGGAAAGAGGGAGACAACACTACAGGCGGATTGAGTCAATCAAGGAAACAGCTGCACAGAGGCTGGAAAACCTGAACAATGTGGGTGATGGCAATTTTGGAGACCTCTCATATATAGGGTCACTATAAACTGAAACTGACTTGATGGCAAATAGCAACAACAAAACCTTCTAATAATACCAAGGAAAGCTGATGTAGCTCGATGCTGTTATAAGTACATCCTTCACTTACACAGCTGCAGAAAGAGAGAAAGTATGTGGGGCAAGAAGAAAAAAAGCTCAGAAAATCATAACTGGGTGAGGTACAATTCAGAAGCATGAAAAACTACTTAAAATATCAAGTAGGGAGAATTGTTCACAAAAACAGTAAAGATATGGACATGAGATCAAAGAAAATAGAGAGAACACCCCCTTTTAATCTTTGGCACTATCTGCACCTAGGTTGTGCCTCAATTCATCACCAAGAAAGAATTTATGTTTGATAAACCACCACTAACTAGTATTGAAAAAATCTTTCCGCATTAACATAGCATTATTACAGGGCTATTCAGTGAAGAGGCAATCAACTTAGTTTATAATAGTCAACAAAACTGTATGGCCAGCACCAAAGCCACTAAGCTTCTATTTTCTAGATCCAGAGAGTAGGTTCCCCAAACAGAGCTGGCTTACCTGTAAAGCAGGACAAGGCAAGCAATGAAAACAATAATCTATACCACTTTAGAGGAAATGTTTCAATAATTTGGCAACTGCATCTCATTCTGATAAAGGTGGGAATTATGGCTGTATAAAAGGTACTTTGGAGATTGTTCGAATCCACAACAACAATTCCTCCAACTGAGAAACTCACAACAGTCATACGAAGACAAAAATACTAAGTAAGTTACAGTGATGGAAGAACCAGACTGTCATTTTCACTTCTTTTTGCTTTCAGTTTCTGCAAATGCTACAAGTCAAAGATTCCTTTTCTTTCATTCCCTCTAAGGTACCATGAATCTATACTAGAACACACAACAGAGCTCCCTGATAAGTTGCATTACAACGGAAGACAACATTAATGAATCAAACACACCCACTCCAAAACACTAAAAACTTCAATATGGCTAAAAAGTAAAAAGAAAGCATTTCAACAGGCTTTTAAACTGTTATTCAGAGAAGGCAGCCTTAGGCAGGGACGCACTGATGCTCACGCCACCAGCGTGGTAATGAAAATGCCGGAGCCACCAATGATCGCAAAGCCTCTTACCTACGATCATTTCTTTTTTAAAAATGTAGTAATTAGCTTTGCCAAGCCCCTTTTGACATACGTAAATCAGCACAGCTCCATCCACGGCCCGGCTGCTGCTGGGTTCCGCCAAGGAAGACTACAAGGACCAAACAAAGCCGAAACGGAAACACACCCAAAGAATGCTTCTCCTGTGTTTCACAAGATTTCTCCCCCCCCATCTTCCAGGATCTCTTTGGCTGCCTTTAAAGGGATTTGGCGATAGGCGTGACGAGAAATGCCGCCGCCGCCGCGTCCTGCTTGGGCTCCCTGGGACGCTCTTCTCCCCGTTCACACACAGAAAGCGCACACGCGCTTCCCACCCGCTTCTTACCCGCGTGGGATTCAAGCCCGGTCCGCAGGGAGAAAAGGCTGGCAGACGGGCTTGCCTCCTCGCCCGGCCGGCGGAGGAGGAGGAGGAGGAGAGAGGAAGAGGCAGGGCGGCCGCCGCCAGAGGCTCGAGGGAAACTTTCTTTAGTCCTCCGAGCAGGAGCCCGACTGAGTCACAAGCGCCGCCGCCGCCGCCGCCGCCGCCGCCTCGCCCCCGGGAGAGGGAGGCGCTGGCAGCCGCCGCCGCATGCTCACACGTCCCCCGCTTCCCTCCGCCTCGTCTCCAGGCACACACGCCGCTCCCCGCGGCCCTCGCCGCTCCGGGGGGTTCCCACACTCAGCCCGGCAATCCTGAGGCAGGGCGTGGGCGCTTCTCGCGAGGGAGAAAGCGCCGCCTTCCCACAGGCCCCCGGCCGCCTGAAAGGCACGCTGCCAGGGGCACCGCGGGGCCGGCCTCGGCAAGGCCGGAAGGAAGCCCCGGCGAAGGGACGGGGGCGTCACGCTTACCTCCCTGCTTTGCGGCCTGCTGCAAACCCTCTCGATCTTGTTTCGAAGTCTCCCCTTCTGAGCTGGCGCTGCCTCTTGAGGCCTGTTATTTTACTCCGGGGTCAGAGGACTGCTGGGGTCCAGGAGAAACGCCGCAAAGTCTATCGGGGCCACGCTGCGACTTGGCGCTCTCCCAAAAAATCCGCGGAGGGCTTTCTGCCCGCAGAGCACAGGCTTCCTCTCTCCACGGAATACTGTCGCCTCATATTCAGCCCGGTCTCCATCAGTACTCTGTTATGGCCATTTCTGCACTAGACTGTTATAGCGATATTGTTCCACTTTCAACATCCTAGGGAGTCCAAGGTTTGCAATTTAGGAAGGGGCCTCAAAGGCGGATATGGAGACCCCTTGGTCGCTGCGAGGGTTCTCCCGAGTAAGGCTCAGGTAGATACGCTGACCCTGGTTGGGCTCCTACTACTTATTCTTAAGGCTTCACGGACAGGTGGAGCAGCATGAGGTAGTAGCATGGACCACCACTTTAATAAGGGCATACTATTCTCTGACACTGCGGAAATTCTCTGCAAAGTGCTAAAGAAAATTTGGAGACAAGCTGAGCAGAAAAGACTATGGCCATTTCCACACCATTCTGTTATAGTGCTATTATTCCACTTTCAATAGCCTATGGAATCCTGGGATTTGCAGTTTACGGAGGGGCATTTAGAATTCTTAGCCACAGAGCTCTTTGGCCTCTGTAAACTACAAACTGTGGAATTCCACAGGATGCTGAAAGTGGAATAATAGCACTGTAACACTGTAGTGCAGAAATGGCCTATAACCTGAGCCCACTCGGAAACATGGAGGTGAAAAGACTACACCCTGGCCACTTAAAGGTACTAATTTTCTATCCTCAACAACCTGCAAAAATGTTATTTTTCCCTACCACTGATATAAAGTTCCATAGATCTATTCTACCTCAGATTTCACTGGGCTTGTAAAACAAGTTTTCTTTCCCCAATGTGATGCCTTCCAGATATTTTTGAACGATAACTGCCTTCAGTCCCAGCCACCCTGACCACTAGTGAGAATGTGTCAGAACTGTAGTCCAAAACAGCTGGAGGGCATCAGACTGAGAAACTGCATATGAATAGCTATTTCAAAACATTGGACTTCATTTGCTTTCTTGGGTTCATTTGGCATGCAAATGTAGGCATGGCCGCTGCCCTTAACTCATGCAAAGATCAGAATTAGCGTCACTTGCTTTCAGCTATTAACATGGAATGGGTGGACCAAGAGGGTTAGTTTTAAATGGTAGATAAGGCGAATCCATCCTGTAATGAAGTGATAATCAAGAGAAACATGTCTGATCACATCCAGAGAGACCAATCTTCCACTTCATTAATAGCAGTACATTGAGATGAGCTGAATATTTCAGTTCTGACATCTTTTTAGAAGTGTTCAAAGAGCCAACTGTGCTAGTGTGTTAGCCTGTTGCAGGCCCAAAAAAAAAAAAAAAAAAAAAAGGCTTGTGACATTTTAAAAGCTAACCTTCTGTTTTATTAACTGTGGATCCTATCCCTTCCTCCAAAACATTCAGGATAGTGATGGTTATTTTTTATACTGTACTTCTGAGGAAGGTTAAATGACTTGCTCAAAGTCACCCACAGAGGTGAAAACTGAGCACAAACTCCAGTCTCTTGGATCCAAGCCTTTATTAATCTTACACTTTACCCAATCAACTGGATAATTGGACGGGATAACCAGAACATGCCTAATGCTTTACAGTACCGCTGAGAGTCCAAACAACAACATTTCAAACTATTCAAAGAGGTAAAGCAGTGGTTATCTGTCATTCTTAGGTAATTTCTGAGACCATTTCAGAAAATAACTTTACAGAAGCACAGCTGCTACTCTCTTGTTCACAACTCACACTTATGTATCATATGAAAGCCTATAATTCAGGAAACAGAAATGCCTGAAATATTAAGTGCTGTTAAGAAGAATGTATGTTTCTCAGGGGGGCAGTTGGATAACAGCTGCAGTTTATAAGGCACTTGTCTTTGGCACAATTCCATGTAATCACCACGGCACCTTACTTTGTTGTGCTCTCTATGGGTTTGTGCTGTTTAGTACATGGTTTCTGGATCACTGACAGCTTTCAAAGGCTATGAATGGAATCCTGTAAATAGCTTCCTTAGGAGTAAAATATCATGAGTTCAACAAGGCTTGCTTCTAGTAAGTGTGTAGAGTAGGAATGGGAATCCTGCAATTCTCCCAATGATATTGGACTGAAATCCCCTGCAGTCCTATGCCATACAGTCAGTGATGAGGAATGTTAGGAGTTGCAGTCCGGGAACATCTGGAGGGCCATATGATTCTCAGCCCTGTTGTGTACGATTGAAGCCAAAGGCCAAATTTTAAGTAAATCCCAGGATTTATTTCCCGCAGTGGCTGCTTCCAAATGAGACTTTTATTGTCCAATTGCCTTGAATGTTAAAGGCAAGCCAGACACTGTCTCCTGTTTCTAAATTTCCCATATTTCTCATCACTTCTTCCATCAGTTTTCTTTCTTTAGGAAAACAGGGGAAGATGGAATACCTAACCTGTTTTAAAATCAATAGTACAAGGAACATTCCAATTCTAAGCAGGTCCAAGTCTGCAGCCTTACAATGTAGTTTTGTAGGTTAAAAATCTTTTTGTGTATTTTGTTGTAAATCATCACAGTTGTAAGTTTGAAAGGTGAGGTGAAAATGTTGGCAAGAGGAATTTATTGGCAAATGAACCCAAGGAAACAAATGAAGTGTAATGTTTTGAAATAGACTGCTGTTCATTCGCAGTTTCTCAGTCTGGTGCCCTCCAGATGTTTTGAACTACAGTTCCTATACTCTCACACCACTGGTCATGGTGGTTGGGACTGAAGGAAGTTATGGTTCAAAAATATCTGGAAGGCATCACATTAGAAAAAACAACACTTGTTTTACAAACTCAGTGGAACCTTATCACTATGACAGAGATGGGTATTATGTGGCCCTCCAGATGTTGTTGGACTATAAGTCCCGGCAGACTTTAACAGCATAGCCAATGGTGAGCATGCTTGGAGCTGCAGTCCACTATCATATGAAGGGTCATATGGTTTTCTCTGCTCATAGGCTTAGAGTAACATCTCCCTTTTCCCAGAAATAAAATTTACAGTCTCCAGTTTAACTTTACCAATGACTAAGCTTCCTGGATAAGAGTCTAAGTATAGAATGGGATATAGTTTCTGTCATCCATCTGAGTCTGGTGGTATTGTTTGAAAAAGATACTGCAATTGCTAAGTTACTTCACAAATTAGTCCTTGGTGCATTATGTAGCTGGCATGTCTTCCAACCTGTAGGTTCTGCAAAGGCCTAAATCCATTTAGCTTACAAACTTTTGTAGCACAGTAATATTTGGATGAGAACCAGTATAGTTTAGTGGTCTGAGCATTGGAGACCAGGGTTTGAATCCCCACTTGGCCATGGAAATCCACTGGGTGACCTTGGGAATAGTCACATTCTCTCAGTCTCAGAGGAAGGCAGTAGCAAAACCTCTTCTGTACAAATCTTGCCAAGAAAACCCTATGATAACTTTGCCTTAGGGTCATCGTAAGTCAGAAAAGACTTGAAGGTATAAAACCACAACATTTGGACAGGCAGAGGTGAGCCAAGAGGAGGTTCTTTGGTAAATTCATATATGATCCCTTGCTTTACAGTGTCTCTGCAACTAAAAATGTAAGGAGCAATTTAAATAATCAGTTTGTGCACTTTCCTGCTTTCTACCTTTAATTGATAAATGATAAGAAATTTGCATTTATCATAATTATCCCAATTCTTAAGGCTGGGATGGGAACACCGGGTTCTCCAGATGTTGATGAACTACTACTCTCATCATCCCTATTTGCCAGGCTGGATTGCAGGGGATGATGGGCACTGAAGTCCATCAACATCTGGGAGGGCTGAAAAGTTCTCTGGCCTCCCTCAAGACCTTTAGAAATATTTTACTCATGAGACTTGAGAACCTCGAGTTAGAAGTCTTAACCATTAAGTTTTGTTTTCCTCCAAGAATTAAATTTTGAGAAATATTTTATAAAGCTTTTTAAAGTTTTGGCTCAAGTCTACTTAGAACAGTGGCTGTAAATTTATAGATTTGCTGGAGCTGGTCTTTGGACATTATATATAATAACATTAATGCACTTAGAAAAGTGCAGTTTAATTGAGCTGTATAGGATAAAATGATTCAACATAGAAAATAGTTGATAATAAGTATCTGAAAAACAGCTTCTTTGTCAGCAAGGGTCCCTTTGTATATTATTCTTTCCCAACAGGAAAAAAATACACTGTATTTTGGATTGCTTAGAGTGCATTCCCCCCCCCCCCGAATATACAGTGGGGAAAGTGAATATACAGTGAATATACTCACAGTAGAAAACTCACCCATGTTCATGGAACATAAAATATACACATAGAGTTTCCTCACAGGAAGATTAATCATAATACTGGAAAAACTAACATGTCATCTTGTTCATTTATTCCAATGTAATTGTCCTGGTATCTCAGATCACTTGCAACAGATGGGCCTTTAGTTAACAAAAGGCATATCTAGCTCTCTTACAAATTCTCATGGTATGGTAAGTATTTCAGCTACCTGCAGGACAATAACTCTACAAAAATAAGAAAATATTATTTTGGCACAATGAATGCCAGCAAACAAAGTGCCTAGCTACCGTGTCTGAGAAGGAGCAAAGCCCAAAACAAACAGAAAGATTAATTAAAACTGAACATTAAGGCCTGCACAAATGGTTCAGTCCCTAGCTGTGATATATGGGAGGTGGGAGCTTATTACAAAGATTTCAAAACTAACTATTCTGAAAACATATGTGTAGTGCCTTTTGGAATAAGATACCTGTAAAAAAATCAGTCTAGGAGCCACAGTCCCCTCTTATTTTCACTGACAAATTGAGACAGAAATGCTTTGTTGAAAAATTGTCACAGAAGTAAAGAAAGGACCAATTCTAACAGCATCCTTTTTTCTATTGTTAAAAGCAATTCAATAAATTATTCCAGATGTGATTATTTTTTCAAAGTCTGTAATTTTAAAATCTGTATATACACATTAGTTTGACCTATTTATAGTAAGAAGAAACAGACAGTTTATCAGGAAAGAGCATAATATTCTCAAAAGCATTATGTCTAGAAAGGAATAAAAACAGATGGATGTGCATGTGATGAAATATCAGATACAACTTTTCACAAACAGGAACACATTTTGGACCCAGCCTTGGATATGACAGGTGTCTTTTCAGTATAAACAAAAGTGAACCCTATACCATTATCTCACAGAAACGTGCATTGTGACTGACAGCAAGCTAAGGGCTCAATAATTAGCCTCATTATATTTGCTTCTAGACATCATTGGTTTTAAGATTAAAGCACACTGTTCATGCAGAATAGATGGAATTTATGCCACCACTGTGAATGTGTCACCTGCCACTGAGCAAAACACTAGGCCAAACTGTTGAGAGTTCCTTTTAGAAAGGATAAAATGTTTACAACCCATTCATAGTGAATGGTCCTTAAGGGAGCCAGAGTGACCCCTACTGTACATTGACTGAGTTATAAACAAGAGCTATTACAAAAGGATCTTAGCAAATCAGGAATATTTTCTAACACTTAGATATTCTGTAGTACATTGACATTTCAATAAATGCAAGATGGTACATAATACCCACCATTAGCTATGGAAAGAATAATCTTCAATAATATATAAAAGGATTTTATTATTTCATTCAGAAATTCACCTGACCTAGCTTTTTGGAGAAAGAAGAATCTACAACAGTAAAGGACAGTAAAGTCCATCAACGAAAGTCAAGTTTAACATAACAAGAGATAGAACCAGACACAAAGCAATGTTTTTGGGGGCATGGGGAGTCTTTATCTGCTAGAATCCTCCCTACCTGGGCACCTTCTACATGTGATTAACTACCAATCCATCACCTCTAGTCTGAATTCCATAAGTAATACAGTAGAATTTCAAACTATATGGCTGCAAATAAAATCCTCATCTGAGTAGAATTCTAACACAAAACTTTTAAACTAGACAGCAGAACTGTATTTAGATCTGGTTAAAGCCGTATAGAACCTGACTTTAAAAGGCAAGGAAAACAAACTAAATTTTATTAAAAAGAGAAAAGCCTTTCACAAACCAGCAAGCTGCGGCAGCACTCTCTTCGCTGCAGGTGGTCAACACTGTGGCTAAAAATATACATTTGTCCATGGTTCTGGAAAGTAATAGGGCTGCAGCTTTTTTCACTGTAGGCTGTTTTTAAATAATTGGGAAACAGAGATCCTGCTGCAAATCCCTCTCATATCTACCAGTATCTCTTGTTCTACTTTATGCCTTCCCTGCTTGAAGTTCTATTGACTTCAATGCAGATTACTCCCAGGTAATATAGGAATGTAGCTTTAGTGTGCCATCTGGCAAGTGGAATATACTTCCTTAGTCTATAGGTTTTTGGAATCCTGAAGCAAGCTTTAATATTGACTTCTTAAAAGAACTAAAATCTGATTTGTTACTACATTTTGATAACAGCAAGCATCTCTCTTTTTAAAGAAATAACATGTCCAGCAATAGGCTTTAAATGTAGTATTAACATGCTAAACACATATTAACACTGCAAACTGAAATCAAGACATCTGCAAGTTGCATTAAAGATTGGTTTTTTTCTATATATATAAAATTTACTAGAAATAAGTGACATCTGACATTCAAGGTAAAGTATCAATCACAAAATCACGCATGTGTTTATTTTGGTTTCATGCCAGACCTACAGATTGGCTCTCCATGATTAAAGATGCACAATCTTGCATCTCACCAGGGCACTCACAAATCCCGCCTGTATAGCACAGCAGTTTACTACCTTGTAAATACCTCAGCTCTGGAATGTGTTCGTTTCTCAGATCTGGCATTTGTCTGAGATTACTAAAGAAGGAGGCTGTATGGCTTTGATTTTATGGAGGAAAACACAGAATCACAGAGTTGGAAGGAGCCTCATGGGCCATTTCCAAGCTTCTGCTCAGTGTAAGATCTCCAGCTAAAGCAGTGGTTCTCAACCTGTGGGTCCCCAGATGTTCGTGGACTTCAGCTCCCAGAAGCCCCAGCCACTATGGTCAATGCTCAGGGCTTCTGGGAGCTGAAGTCCACGAACATCTGGGAACCCACAGGTTGAGAACCACTGAGCTGAAGCATCCCTAACATTGTGTTGCCCATATGACTTCCAACCCTTTCTAGGTAGTTAGGGTTGGATGAAGCTACCTTAGCAATATGGGAACTGCAGCAGTGCAGCTGCTACCCATAATAGCAGGTATTGCAGGAAGTCCTGGATCATGTGGAGATGCCCACGTTGAAACTCCTCTCACTGAAAACATTAACCCAGTTTTTAAGGATAAACACTGACTGGTGAGAAAAGTGTAACATGGGCCCGCACCACAATGCCCATGAGCAGTGAGATATAGTCCTGATACAGTTTTTTAAATTACAAAGATCAAGTAGGTACATTCAAGTAACCTGACTTGTAACTATGGACAAGTAACTGTGAGCCAGTGAGGTGCACTGTTTTGAGTTCCAGACAATGACTCTGGAGAACAAGCTTTAAATCTTCATTCTGCCATGGAAACCCACTGGGTGACCTTGGGCTAGTCATACTCTCTCAGCCTCAGAGGAAGGCAAAGGCAAACTCCCTTTGAACAAATCTTGCAAAGAAAATCCCATGATAGGTTATCCTCAGGGTCATTGTAAGTCAGAAACAACCAGACGGCACACAACAACAAATGCACTTTCTCAGTATCCTTGTGGGTATACAGAGACCCAAACAGAAAAATAAGATTTCACAGTCTGTTTTTGAAGCTGTCTAGTGCAAAAGGAATGTAGATGGCAGAATCAAAAGTTTTCATTTCATATAAAGGCTCTAGTTGCAGACAAATCTCTTCTACTTGCTGAAAAACCAGTGCGTGCACATTAGTTAAGATGGACATTCATTACAATATGTAAAACTTGAATTCAGCTTGTCTGCTGTTTTTCAGACCACTGTCAATATAGCAGTTTTATTTTCTTTAATCTGGTGAGTAAGAATCAGTTTTGCCTTAGGCAAGTTTTGGGTAGAAAGAAAGCTGTCGGAGAAACCTATTTGCTGTAATTTATCTCTTACAGTTTTAGAGCACCGGCTAACATAGTTGCCTTCCTGGAGAAAATGCATAAAAACCTGATTCAGATCTCACGTAGATAAGTTTTATTCAGTATAGTTTTATTTTCACATATAGACTGAGTAGGTCTGCTCTCTTGCTTTTCCTTTCATCATTATTTTTTTTAAAAAAATCAATCCATCCTCCCTGACTTCTTTCACTACCTCTCCAGTGACACAGAGGGAAACCGACAGGCTCAGCCCAGAGACTGCCAGCAGGGTAACGAGTGTCGCAGCGTTCCTGTATCCTCTGCCTGCCATGAGGAAATAGCAGCAGGGCAGATCAAGAGAGTGACTGACATAGGTACAGCAATTCCTTCACAGCATGGACCACAGTGACATGCCACAAATCAAAGCTGTTCACTGCTACAGTGCT